>JAGFNQ010006140.1:34250-73380 GCA_024364735.1 Boesenbergia rotunda | reverse complement strand
ATATAGAAGTCTTCTTCCCGAGCCACTACCCCACACATCTTCAGCCTCCTGCCTCTTCCTTTAGTTCAGTGTTCCTTACCTTGTCTGCAGCATAAGACAACACATAAACTAGTAAGCACAAAGCTTAGTAAGGATCCGGTCCTACTCGCAAAATCCATACGAAAGCATACAGCATGTACACATAAAATCATAAGCATGAGTTCATCAAGCATACTAAACATCAAGTTTCTAAGCATGCAGCATATAGAATTTTAAGCATACCATCACATGCAATAAATATTTTTCAAAACAATTCCATAATGGTATTACTTAAAAATACATCCATATCATATTGGCCCTGTTGTGTACCAACTATCGCGCGGAACTATTGCGCGTTCCCTAATGAATTGGGTAGCGAGCCACCAATTAATTAGAGCAGGACCCTTCCGTCCTACCGGAGCCATGACCTTACGTTAACATGCACCCCGGATTTGTTTAACGACCCCCTTACGAGTCGGGTACACAACTTCAAAAGTAAAATACTTATCATGCTTTTACATACATGCTAAGGAGTACTCCAAATCACTCTTACAGGACACACCACTCTTCAAGGGTGCTCATGATCCCGGAGGGACACACCACACAACATAAGGGGTGCTCTTGATCCCATACTTAGTAGAGTATCCGTTCAAGCATTTTAACATATCACATGCAATTTCATAAGTGTGCCCCATGGGCTATAGGCATGTTCATACATACATCATATTTCGTATATGCATTTACACATATCATATTTCATACATGTTCATACATACATCATATTTCATACATGCATATACATATCATATTTCATACATGTTCATACATACATCATATTTCATACATGCATATACTATTATCATACTAAACATAATCATGTCCCGTAGGGTAGTTTCACCTTCACATACAATTCATGCAACTTATTAAACATAAAGCACATCATGAGATAATTAGGCAACCCTAGACCCTAGTCCTTCTAGGGTTGGCCGAAACTCAAGGGTAGGGGAAAAATTAGGGTTTGAACTAAATATTCATATAGACATTCATACAAACATCTTGTATACACTATTCTTACCATACATTAAACATGGATATATTATAGGATAATTCAACCCTCACTAACCCAATTTCTATGACTTGGTCGAAACCCATCCAAGCCCTAACCCTAGTTTTTTGTTATCACAAATGAAGGGACACATCATATAGGTAATCCCTAAGTCCCAAGGGGTTTTCACATGCATCAAAGGTAACCAAGGTCTCCTCTTGGGTGTTGGCCGAAACCTACACAAGGGTAAGACCCTAGATTTTGTTCACAATATTTTGAATGAACCACATATACATATACCCTAAGTTCCAAGGGCCTACTCATGTAAAAAAGGAACCAAGGCCTTCCCCTAAGGGGTGGCCGAAACATACAAGGGGTGTAACCCTAGTTTCTCATCCTTTTTGTTCATACCATCATGAAGAAATCAATATACATATCTACGTCTCCAAGGTCTTCTCATGTACAGGAGAGAACCAAGCCTTCCCCTAAGGGGGTGGCCGAAACATGCTTAGGGGAAAAAAGTCCCCATTTCCTAAACAATCAAGGAGACAACGCATACGATAACCACTACACTGCAGGCGAGGGGATACTTACATCCTTTCGCTTGAATTCCTTCTTCTCTTAAAATCTTAAGGTACCCTTGAAGAAGAAGAAGAAGAGAGTTTCCTTGTTAGCCTTCTCTAGCAACCTTGGCCCTAGTAGAGGGCAAGAACCTTCAATGATTTCCTTTCTCCTTCCAATTCCCTAGGGTTAAAACCCTAGGGTTCACCCTTTTTTCGAAAATGAAAGGGAAGAAGAAGAAGGGGATTTCGGTGATGAGAGGGAGGAAGAAGAAGAAGAAGAGGAAGTTATTCTAACTTCCCTTTCCCTTATTTATACTTTTCTCATGAAGAGACATGTCTCTTCGCTTCCCTCGATTCAACAAGAATGTTTCTTATTCCCTCTACAAGAAACATTGCTTGGTTCATTGGTTATGACATGGTGAGTGCAACGAGGAGGTTCAAGGTTCAATCCTTGCTTCCTCCTTTCCACTTCTTCTTTTTATCACAATTTGCACTAATCCATATCAAAGCCTATAAGCCAAGCCCATCATAACATTTCCTAATATTAATAATATTTCATAAATCCATAATTTTTCATGAGATTAATAATATTTCATGAATTTCATACTATTTCATATTCATGAATTCATAATATTTCCTAATATTTCATGATAATATTTCATGAATTTCATAATATCTCATATTCATGAATTCATAATATTTTCTAACATCCATGATAATATTTCATGAATTTCATAATATTTCATGTTCATGAATTCATAATATTTTCTAATATCCATGATAATATTTCATGAATTTCATAATATTTCATATTCATGTATTCATAATATTTCCTGATATCCATAATACTATTTCATGAATTTCATGATATTTTGTAACATTCTATATGGGAAAATTTTGGGACGTTACAATCCTCCATACCTTATAAAAAGTTCGTCCCGAACTTTAAAATAATTTCGGATACTTTAATCATATTGCCTCCTCTCGTTCCCATGTGGCTTCTTCGAATTGTTCATTCCGCTACAGAACCTTTACTAAGGGTACTTCCTTGTTCCTTAGCTTTTTAACTTCCTGATCTAAGATCTGTATAGGTCGGCGTTCGGAACTTAAGTTCTCTTGATCTTGTACTGGTGGAGGTTCTATCCTTTGATTTACATCAGAGGTATATTTTCTGAGCATTGATACATGGAAGACATTGTGGATAGCCGACATTTCTGGCGGTAACTCCAGTTCGTAGGCCACTTTGCCTACCCGTCTCAGAATTTGATACGGTCTCACATATCTCGGACTCAGCTTCCCTTTCTTTCTGAATCTCATCACCCCTTTCATAGGGGCCACTTTCAGGAATACTAAATCCCCAACCTCAAACTCTAGCGGTCTGCGTCGCTTGTCGGCGTAGCTTTTCTGCCGACTCTGAGCAGTCTCTATTCTCTGGCGAATATTCTTTATAGCTTGAGTGGTTTCATCTATAATGTCAGTCTGGAGTCCCATCTCCTTCTTTTCACCACTCTCCAACCAGCATATAGGAGATCTGCATTTCCTTCCGTACAGTGCTTCGTACGGTGCCATCCCGATAGTAGCCTGATAACTGTTGTTATAAGCAAACTCTGCCAGGCTCAGGTATCGACACCAGCTTCCCTTGAAATCCAAGGCACAAGCTCGCAACATGTCCTCTAATATCTGGTTTACTCTTTCAGTCTGCCCGTCAGTCTGGGGGTGAAAGGCAGTACTAAATTTCAGCTTCGTGCCAAGAGCCTTCTGCACGTGTCCCCAAAAATCCGCAGTAAATCGACCATCTCGATCCGAGATAATGGTCTTGGGAACCCCGTGTAGTCGGATAATTTCCTTGATGTACAGTTAAGCCAACTGCTCCACCGAGTAGGTCATTCTGATGGCCAGAAAATGGGCAGACTTGGTGAGTCGGTCCACTATAACCCATATGCCATCATATCCATTCGTCGTTCTAGGTAGCCCAGAGATGAAATCCATGGAGATGTCTTCCCATTTCCACTCGGGAATAGACAGGGGTTGCAAAACTCCTCCAGGCCTCTGGTGTTCTACTTTGACCCTCTGGCAGGTCAAACACATACTGACATAGTGGGCTACATCCCGCTTCATACCAGACCACCAAAATTTTCTCTTCAGATCCTGATACATCTTGGTAGACCCAGGATGCATCGCATATGATGTTCCGTGAGCTTCCTCTAGGATTCTTGTCCGTAAGTCGGAGTTGTCGGGAATACATAATCGATCTCGGAGATATAAGACTCCGCTGTCTGAAATCCGAAATCCATCGTCCTTGCCTTCGAGAACCTCTTGCTTGATTCTCTGAAGACTCGGATCCTGATTCTGCTTTTCCAGAATATCGCCGAACAATGTCGGCGCAATCATCAGGGTGGACAACTGTCCTGATATGATCTCAATCCCGTAATTCATAATTTCTTCCTCTAAGGGTTGTGACAAAGCCGACAAAGACATTAAAGCAGCACATGATTTTCTACTGAGAGCATCGGCTACCTTGTTGGCTTTTCCCGGATGGTACAGGATCTCACAGTCATAATCCTTGACCAATTCAAGCCATCTGCGCTGTCTCATATTCAGATCTTTCTGGGTGAAGAAATACCGCAGACTCTGGTGATCTGTATAAACTTTACACTGAGTTCCATATAGATAGTGCCTCCATATTCTCAGTGCGAAGACTACTGCTGCTAACTCTAAAATCATGGGTAGGGTAGTTTCTTTCATGTTCCTTTAGTTGCCTAGAGGCATAGGCAATTACCTTCCCATTTTGCATAAGCACAGCTCCGAGTCCAAGTTTGGATGCATCGCTGTACATATCGAAACCCATATCGCTCTCGGGAAGAATCAATATTGGAGCGCTAGTCAGCCTCCTTTTCAGTTCAGTAAAGCTCTTTTCACATTCCTCGGTCCATATATATTTCTTGTCTTTCTTCGTAAGAGCTGTCATAGGGGCTGCAATCCGAGAGAAGTTCTCTACGAATTTTCTGTAATAGCCTGCTAGCCCGAGGAAACTTCGGATTTCACTGGCATTCTTGGGTCTAGTCCAGTTACTCACAGCTTCAATTTTAATTGGGTCCACCATTATTCCTTCCCTGGAGATAACATGTCCCAAGAATGATACTTGATCGAGCCAGAACTCGCATTTGGAAAATTTAGCATACAGTTGTTCCTTCTGAAGAATCTGTAGTACTATACTCAGGTGTTCAGCATGTTCTTCGGGAGTTCTCGAATATATAAGGATATCGTCGATGAAGACGATCACAAATCTGTCGAGGAATGCCGAGAATACCCGATTCATTAAATCCATAAACATAGCTGGCGCATTGGTAACTCCAAATGGCATAACTACGAACTCATAATGTCCGTATCTGGTTCGAAAAGCCGTCTTCGGTATATCCTCCTTTTTCACCCTGACTTGGTGATAACTAGATCTCAAGTCAATCTTAGAGAATACCGTGGCTCCCTTCAGTTGATCGAACAGGCCATCTATCCTGGGTAAAGGGTACCTGTTCTTAATAGTCACATTGTTCAGCGCCCGATAGTCGATACACATTCGCATCGACCCATCCTTCTTTTTCACGAACAGTACGGGAGCTCCCCAGGGGGAATGACTAGGGCGGATGAGTCCCTTGTCAAGCAGCTCCTGTAACTGTCCCTGTAATTCCTTTAATTCCGTCGGTGCCATCCGGTATGGTGCCTTAGAAATGGGGTTAGTACCAGGAACCAACTCAATTGCAAATTCAATATCTCTTTCAGGTGCTAACCCTGGTAAGTCATCGGGAAATACCTCTGGGTAATTGCATACGACTTTGACGTCTTCTAGCTTCGGGCCCTCTGTAGGACTGGTATCAACCACATGAGCTAGAAATCCAGAGCATCCCTTTTCTAACATCTTCCTTGCTTTCAGAGCTGACAAGAATTTACTTGTCCTCTTCCTCGGCTCTCCGAGAAATTCGAACAGAATTTCCGCCTCAGGTCGGAAGATAACTCTTCGTTTCCGGCACTCAATGGAGGCGCCATATTTGTTCAAGAAATCCATGCCCAATATCACGTCATAATCTGACATATCAAGCACTATCAGATCGCAGTAGAGTTCCCTATCTGCGATTCTGATTGGTGCGGCCCGTAGCATTTGGGTAGAGGGCATCACCTCACCCGAGGGCAGTGTTGTCAGAAATTTGCAGTCTAAGTCTTGTAGTGACATATCCCTTCTTTTGCCATATTGCATAGAAATAAACGAATATGTTGCCCCAGTGTCAAATAAAGCAGTAGCATACTGACTGTAAATTAATATTTGACCTGTGACAACGGTAGAGGCAGTCGCCACGTCCTCTTTCGTAAGAGAGAAAACCCTGGCGTTTGTCGTGGCAGGCGGGGCTTCTAATCTCCCCTGGCATATATGAGTACCATCTATAGCTGCCTGCATCAGGTGTAACTGTGGAGGAGCACCTTTGTACTGAACATATTGCGGCTGAGGTGCTTTGGCTGCAGTAGGACACTCTCTGGCCATGTGTCCTTCCTTTCCGCAAGTATAGCATCTCCTGGCGCCTAAAAGGCATGTCCCTGGGTGCATCTTCCCACAATTGGCACATTGGGGATATTTAGGCTTCTTGCCTAAATAACCACTGGCAGATTTATCCCATGGCTTCCTCTTTCCGTTGTGATTCCTTTTCCAGTGGGGGTTGCCATTTGGAGGTTTCTGACCTCCCGACTGATTCTGACTCTTGCTGGCAGTCAGGGGTTGGCTCTGCTGGTTAATATTCTTTAGATAATGCTCGGTAATAAGGGTGCTGCTGAACAGTTCCTCCGCAGTCTGGGGCCTATTAACGCCGCCAGCTACATTCAGAGCTATCTCGGGCCTGAGCATCTTGAGCATTAATCTGACCCTTTCCTTTTCTGTACTGACCAACTCCGGACATAATCGTGCCAGTCGGTTAAATTGCTTAACAGCATCGTTGACTGAGAGATTTCCCTGCCGGAATTCGGTGAACTCATCAAAATGCCTGATTGTGACTCGCATATTAAAGAATTCCTCCAAAAATTCGGACTCGAAGTCCTTCCACTTCATCTGGTCCACTGACCTTCTAGCTTTTACCCGTTCCCACCACATCCTAGCGTCGCCAGTGAGGCAGAACGAGACACATTTTATTTTCTCGTGCTCGGGCCAGTCTAATAATTCCACTGTGCTCTCAACTGTCTTGAACCAGGCCTGGGCGTCCCAGGGCTCGCAGGTGCCCGAGAACTTTTCCGGCTTCAGTCTCTGCCACTGAATCAGATAGGCCTCCTGTCGGACTCCTCGGACCGGAGTGTCCGGGGGTGCCTGTGCTGTTGGAGGCTCAGTAGGCATCACATTCTGACTTCCCTGCGGGGTTGCAGTGTTCCCCTGCTGGGTCATCAGAGTGTTTATTATCTGCTGTTGTTCAGTGACCTGACGCTGCAGATCTGTGATCACTTGCATCATATCAGGTGGGGGTGCTGTCTCGTTACCCCGATTGCTACGTCTTCTAGCCATATCTATCATGCAGGTGATAAATAAGCTACATAAGAATTAATGCTATTTTTCTTGTTATGCAAGCATAAATCATCTCTATACATGTCATTACTGTACATGCAATAAAATAAAGCGAGGTTAGGATCTCTTACTTGGAAGCGGCAGGATGAAGCTTGATGTGTGTGTGGTGGAGGGGAAACCTGCTCTGATTCCAACCTGTAAACGCCCGCCCTTATATCTACTCTCGGGGCGGGGTTACGTAATAATTAATCATACTTATTTTTTTTTTCTATCTTCTAGCATGACATTAAAACAATAATGCAAGGGCTAAGAACTGAGCATGCTTGTTTAACTATCAAAGTCATTCTATAACATGATAATATCACTAGTAATGTAACTCATAACATAATCAAGTATAAGAGACCTCCAAGGTAAACACTATCATGCCATGTCAATCCTAATCACTAACACTTATTGTCAAGGGAACATAAACATAAACATAAATATGTAGATATAGAAGTCCTTCTTTCCCGAGCCACTACCCCACACATCTTCAGCCTTCCTGCCTCTTCCTTTAGTTCATGTGTTCCTTACCTTTATCTGCAGCATAAGACAACACATAACTAGTAAGCATAAAAACTTAGTAAGGATCCGGTCCTACTCGCAAAATCCATACGAAAGCATACAGCATGTGTACATAACAAGACATAAGCATGAGTTCATCATAGCATACTAAACATCAAGTTTCTAAGCATGCAGCATATAGAATTTTAAGCATACCCATCACATGCAATAAATGTTTTTCAAAACAGTTCCATAATGGTATTACTTTAAAATACATCCATATCATATTGGGCCCTGTTGTGTACCAACTATCGCGCGGAACTATTGCGCGTTCCCTAATGAATTGGGGTAGCAAGCCACCAATTAATTAGAGCAGGACCCTTCCGTCCTACCGGAGCCATGACCTTACGTTAACATGCACCCCGGATTTGTTTAACGACCCCCTTACGAGTCGGGTACACAACTTCAAAAGTAAAATACTTATCATGCTTTTACATATATGCTAAGGAGTACTCCAAATCACTCTTACAGGACACACCACTCTTCAAGGGTGCTCATGATCCCGGAGGGACACACCACACAACATAAGGGGTGCTCTTGATCCCATACTTAGTAGAGTATCCGTTCAAGCATTTTATCATATCACATGCAATTTCATAAGTGTGCCCCATGGGCTATAAGGCATGTTCATACATACATCATATTTCGTATATGCATTTACACATATCATATTTCATACATGTTCATACATACATCGTATTTCATACATGCATATACCTATATCATATTTCATACATGTTCATATATACTTCATATTTCATACATGCATATACCTATATCATACTAAACATAATCATGTCCCGTAGGGTAGTTTCACCTTCATATACAATTCATGCAACTTATTAAACATAAAGCACATCATGAGATAATTAGGCAACCCTAGACCCTAGTCCTTCTAGGGTTGGCCGAAACTCAAGGGTAGGGGAAAAATTAGGGTTTGAACTAAATATTCATACAGACATTCATACAAACATCTTGTATACACTATTCTTACCATACATTAAACATGGATATATTATAGGATAATTCAACCCTCACTAACCCAATTTTCTATGACTTGGCCGAAACCCATCCAAGCCCTAACCCTAGTTTTTGTTATCACAAAATGAAGGGACACATCATATAGGTATACCCTAAGTCCCAAGGGGTCTTCACATGCATCAAAGGGTAACCAAGGTCTCCTCTTGGGTGTTGGCCGAAACCTACACAAGGGTAAGACCCTAGATTTTGTTCACAATATTTTGAATGAACCACATATACATATACCCTAAGTTCCAAGGGCCTACTCTTGTAATAAAAGGAACCAAGGCCTTCCCCTAAGGGGGTGGCCGAAACATACAAGGGGTGTAACCCTAGTTTCTCATCCTTTTTGTTCATACCATCATGAAGAAATCAATATACATATCTACTCTACATCTCAAAGGTCTTCTCATGTATCAAGGAGAGAACCAAGCCTTCCCCTAAGGGGGTGGCCGAAACATGCTTAGGGGAAAAAGTCCCCATTTCCTAAACAATCAAGGAGACAACGCATATGATAACCATTACACTGCAGGCGAGGGGATACTTACATCCTTTCGCTTGAATTCCTTCTTCTCTTAAAATCTTAAGGTACCCTTGAAGAAGAAGAAGATGAGAGTTTCCTTGTTAGCCTTCTCTAGCAACCTTGGCCCTAGTAGAGGGCAAGAACCTTCAATGGTTTCCTTTCTCCTTCCAATTCCCTAGGGTTAAAACCCTAGGGTTCACCCTTTTTTCGAAAATGAAAGGGAAGAAGAAGAAGGGGATTTCGGTGATGAGAGGGAGGAAGAAGAAGAAGAAGAGGAAGTTATTCCAACTTCCCTTTCTCTTATTTATACTTTTCTCATGAAGAGACATGTCTCTTCGCTTCCCTCGATTCAACAAGAATGTTTTTTATTCCCTCTACAAGAAACATTGCTTGGTTTATTGGTTATGACATGGTGAGTGCAACGAGGAGGTTCAAGGTTCAATCCTTGCTTCCTCCTTTCCACTTCTTCTTTTTATCACAATTTGCACTAATCCATATCAAAGCCTATAAGCCAAGCCCATCATAACATTTCCTAATATTAATAATATTTCATAAATCCATAATTTTTCATGAGATTAATAATATTTCATGAATTTCATACTATTTCATATTCATGAATTCATAATATTTCCTAATATTTCATGAATTTCATAATATCTCATATTCATGAATTCATAATATTTTCTAACATCCATGATAATATTTCATGAATTTCATAATATTTCATGTTCATGAATTCATAATATTTTCTAATATCCATGATAATATTTCATGAATTTCATAATATTTCATATTCATGCATTCATAATATTTCCTGATATCCATAATACTATTTCATGAATTTCATGATATTTTGTAACATTCTATATGGGAAAATTTTGGGGCGTTACATTATGAGTCGTCCATCCCCCTGTGTTTAAGATCTCGAATGCCCGTTAATTAATTAAATTACTGACAATTTAAATTAATTAACCTCTGAGTCCTTGAGTAGTACCACTCAACCTTATCATCGTACCGAATCAAATCCACCTGCAGGGTTTAGCATGATGAACTTTTTGAGCTCATCAAGGGGGCATCATCATCCTGACTCACCAGGACACGGATTCCGTCAATAATCATCAGCACATCACATTATTAATATTATCTCCCAACTAACCGGGCCTATCGATCTAACAGAATAGATCTCGCCCATTGGTAAATCAAAGAAATAATAATTAATAATATATGCCTGATATTATCTCAGGATTAAGGGATCGTACTCCATAATATAAACTGAGGTCCTATCCAATTATTGAGTCAGTACAAATTGGATAACCTCGGGTTTCGGTTCTGCTCAATGTACTTATAGCACACTAGTGTAATTCTATGGTCATGACCAACCACACCTAATTACACTACAACCATCCCGATGGGTTGTCCAATTCCATCTCGGTTGTGGGTCTCTTATTTATACTAAACAAGGAACTGATAACACGATCTTTCGTGTGACACCACACACCATGTTATCTATAATGCAAAGTAATTGGACTTCATGCGTGTACAAATGCAAACAAGCACATAGTGTAATTGTGATTCTCTTTTCATAATAAAGACGTTCATATAAAGAAACTCATGTCTTTCAGTATACACATCTTACAATATCTCACTTATACTTAAAGACACTGCTGTTCTCCTACTGTCATACATCTGACTCCCATATCCTCCACATACCTATCAAAAGCTTTAGCTAGAAGAGCTTTTGTGAAAGGATATGCCAGGTTGTCCTCTGATGCAATCTTGTCAATAGCCACTTCTCCTCGCTTTACGATTTCTCGTATCAGGTGGTACTTGCGCTCTATATGTTTACTCGCCTTATGGGCTCGTGGTTCCTTCTATTTTGCAACTGCACCACTATTATCACAAAAGATTGTGATAGATCTGGGCAAACCAGGAATCACATCCAAGTCCATGATGAAGTTTCTGAGCCATACAGCTTCCTTGGTTGCCTCATAGGCTGCCACATATTCAGCTTCCATGGTGGAGTCCGCCACGCACTTCTGCTTGACACTCCTCCAAACAATGGCTCCACCTCCTAAAGTAAATACAAACCCTGAGGTAGACTTACTTTTGTCCCTATCTGACTAGAAATCTGAGTTCATATAACCCACAGGAACTAATTTGTCTGCCCGGTAAACCAGCATATAATCCCTAGTCTGTCTCAGGTATTTCAATATATGCTTTATCGCAGTCCAATGTCCCTGTCCAGGGTTACTCTGATATACACTAACCATGCCCACGGCAAAACAGATATCAGGTCTCGTGCACATCGTAGCATACATGAGGCTTCCTACTGCCGAAGCATAAGGAACCACCTTCATTTCCTCTATCTCCTTTGATGTTTTCGGACACATCTCCTTGGATAGGGGAACTCCATGCCTAAAGGGTAGAAAAACCTTCTTGGAGTTTTCCATGCTAAAACGAGACAAGACAGTGTCAACATATGAAGCTTGGGATAAGCACAATATCCTTTTCTGGCGATCCCTTATGACCTTGATCCCAAGGATGTGTCCTGCTTCTCCCAAGACCTTCATATCAAACTGCTTTGATAGCCAGCCCCTTACGTCTGATAACACTTTGACATTGTTGCTAACTAACAAAATGTCATCTACGTACAGTACAAGAAACACCACGGCGTTTTCGTCACATCTTTTGTACACACATGACTTATCCGGGCTTTGAGTAAATCCATATGATTGGATCACTTCATCAAAGCGGATATTCCAAGATCTTGAAGCTTGCTTTAATCCATAAATGGATCGATTAAGCTTGCACACTAGATGCTCTTTGCCCTTTGCAATAAACCCCTCCGGTTGCTGCATGTAGATGGTCTCCTCAAGACCTCCATTAAGGAAAGCTGTCTTGACGTCCATCTGCCATACCTCATAATCCATGTGAGCTACTGTCGATAAGAGAATCCGGATCGACTTAAGCATAGCTACCGGCGAAAAGGTCTCCTCATAATCGATACCCTCTTTCTGAGTGTACCCTTTCGCAACAAGCCTAACTTTGAAGGTCTCAACCTTCCCATCTGGTCCTCTCTTTCTCTTATAGATCCACTTGCATCCAATGGCTTTTACACCATTGAGTGGTTCTACTAGCTCCCATACATGGTTAGAATCCATAGATTTTATCTCGGAGTTCATTGCCCTTTGCCAAGAATCTGCATCCTTATCTTGGAGGGCCTCGTCATAGGTCCAGGGATCCAGTTCATTTTTACCAGGGACCAAGTCCAATGATTCTCCCAAAAACATGAATCTTTCAGGCTGTCTGACAACCCTCCACTGCGACGAGGTACCACCTGTGTATCCTCAGTGACATGCGGTGCAGTAACTTGTGGTGCGTCCTCTTGTACATTTGGTCCTAAAGTCGGAACACCCCCTTTTAACTCTTCAAGCATTAGTCTACTCTTGGGCTTATGGTTCATTACATAGTCCTCTTCTAAAAATCTGGCATTCGTGCTCACGATCACCTTCTGATCCTTAGGACTATAGAACAGACCGCCCTTCGTTCCCTTAGGATAGCCCACAAACAAGCATACTTCTGTCCGAGATTCCAACTTATCAGTATCTCCCTTCAGCACATGTGCTGGACTACCCCAAATCCGAATATGTCATAGACTAGGCTTTCGCCCAATCCATAATTCTATTAGAGTAGAAGGGACTGACTTAGATGGTACCATATTCAGAATATATGCAGCTGTATCTAGAGCATATCCCCAGAATAAATCAGGCAAGTCTGAATAGCTCATCATTGACCTAACCATTTCCATAAGAGGCCTATTCCTTCTTTTTGCAACACCGTTTTGTTGGGGTGTACCGGGTGTAGTTAGCTGGGACTGAATCCCAACTTCTGATAGGAATGTCCTAAACTCTCCAAAGAGGTACTCGCCACCATGATCTGATCGTAATGTCTTGATACCTTTACCTTGATGCTTCTCCATATCTGCCTTGAACTCTTTGAACTTATCAAAGCATTTAGACTTGCGGCGCATCAGGTAAATGTATCCATACCTTGAATAATCGTCAATGAAGGTGACGAAGTATTTAAAGCCACCTCTAGCCTGAATTGACATAGGACCACACAGATCAGAATGAATCAGTTCTAACACATCTTTGGCCCTATACCCCTTATCCTTGAAAGGCTTCTTGGTCATTGTACCTTCTAAGCAAGACTCACAGGTCGGGAGATCCTCCACCACCAATGAACCCAGGGGCCCATCTGCTATCAACCTCTGAATCCGACTAAGGTTAATAGACCAAGCCTAAGGTGCCAAAGATACGTTTGATTCATTAAGGTAGAAGACTTCTTTCTCTTATTTGAGTTAGATGATGAGCTATTTGCTTCAGTATGCATCGTGAGATTATTGGTTCTAGAGTATACAGATTGTTGACCATTGTACCCGAACAGATAGTCTCTCTATTTCTTTTAATAACAACCTTATTATCAAAAGTAACAGAATATCCATCCTTAAACAACTTAGAAACTGAAATTAAATTCTTTCTAAATGAGGATACATAAAGGCAATCTCTCAGAACTAACACTTTATTTCTCTCAAAAGACAAGTAAAAAACTCCCACTGTAACCACTGCCACTCTTGTACCATCACCCATGTAGACCACAATTTCTTCATTAGCTAGCCGTCGGGTTTCCTGGAACCCCTGTAGAGTATTGCAGACATGGTCAGTGGATCCTGTATCTACGCACCAGGTACTGGTAGATAGCACCGCTAAACATGTTTCAACGACTAAGGCTGAAGAAATACCTTTGTTTTGCCGACGAGGACAGTCCGCCTTCCAGTGCCCAGTTTGCTTGCACGTGAATCACTTGCCTTTCGACTTCTTCACGCCAGTCCGGGGTCCTTGCAATGCTGCTGCCTTCTTAAACCCACCTTGTTTCTTCTTCTTCCGGCCTTTTGGCATAGAAGTAGAAACCTTTTGAGTAACCAAGGCCTGCGAGTTCTGACGAAAGAGACCCTCTGCCGCCTGGAGTTCTCCCAGGAGTTCCCCCAATGTATACTCATGCTTATTCATGTTATAGTTGAGTCAAAACTGCTCAAAACTCCTAGGCACAGATTGAAGTATTATATCGACCTGGGATTCCCCGTCAATAGCTCCTCCAAGCACCTCAATCTCATTGAGGTGGGCTATCATTTTTAGGACATGATCCCTAACAGGTGTCCCTTCGACCATAGTGGTCGTCATCAGATTTTTCATCGCCAATTGCCTAGCTGCCCAATTATGATGACCGAAGAGCTCCTTAAGGTTTAGCATTATATCACCAGCAGTGGGCATGGCCTGATGCTGATGTTGCAGCACATTCGACATAGATGCCAGAATGTAGCATCGCGCCATCTCATCTGCCTCGACCCACTTCTTGTAACGCTCCTTATGCCCTTCACTAGAATCGTCTCTAGGCTTTTCCAGGCATTCCTCGAAGAGTACAAATTTGTCTTTCAGTAGTGAGGACAATGTCAAGGTTCCTCTTCCAGTCTATGTAGTTTGGACAAGTAAGTTTGTTGTCCTTAAGAATTGTTGCCAGTGGAGTAAAAGACATTATTAAAATCCTGAGAATCACAACATATACTACTTTAGAAATCGAAAATAAATTGATTCCTCAAAACAATAAATTTTCGAAATCAACCAACATCTCAAACACCGAGAATTTGCATGCCACGTTAGTGTGGACGTATACAAACTCTACATTCGTTAGAGAAGGTTTTACCCATTGGTCTTACTATCTTGTCAACCTAACTTTTTGACAAGTAAGACTAATAGTTGGTCAACTTCAGCCCTACAAGTTATTAGCAGTGACTCCGTTAGGGAGGATACTAATAATTGTATCTAAGTGTTTACCATTGCACGACACTAAGGGAACTATTTAGGATTATGTGCCTTCCGTTGGGGAAGTGTACACACTCTTTAACAATCCCTTATAATCTTTTCTGACCTTGTGATCCGCAGAACAAGCCTATCCGTTATGGAGGAAGGCACTCAGAGCTAATGCGCGGGCTTGTTCGCATCACATATCAGATTGCAATGGAGGCCGTGGGACCCTTAGGGTGTTGGATCGAGAGAAACGATAGAGGGGGGGGGTGAATATTGTTAACGTTTTTCGGAAAGACTTAGAGCAAGTACGCAGCGGAAATTAAGAAAACAAAATCACACAGAGACACGATCGATTTTACTTGGTTCGGAGCCTGGGTCGACTCCTACTCCAAGGCCCACGGTCGTTGACCGTTTACTGAGGGCAATTCTATAATCGCGCAAAGATTCTTACAAAAGATTACAGTTCTAGTACAGTAGTAGTATAACGGAATAAAAAATTAGTTCTTCGTTACCGACGTCCGATATGGGATGTTTCTCGGAGCAGAGGGACGTCGTCGGCGCTTTCGTGTCGAGTTGGAAGGTTTCTGGAGCGAAGCGCAGGAGCAGAAGAACGTTATAGCGTTGGAAGATGTTTTTCCTTGAAGCCTTGGTTCGAGGGTCCTTTTATAGGGCCTGGGGGCGCCCGGGACGTCGGGGCGCCCCCCACGTGTCACTCGATCCGTCCCAGTCTCGGTCAGCGACTGATCCCTTTACATTCGGGATTAGCTTTGACCGGGGCGCCCGGAGCGCTCGGGGCGCCCGGAGCGCTCGGGGCGCCCGGAGCGCTCGGGGCGCCCGGAGCGCTCGGGGCGCCCGCATTGACTGGGTTAAAGTTTTATCCCTTCGCTTCGCTGGCTTCTGGTTCGTAGGCTTGCACATGGGGGCGCCCGGGATGCTGGGGCGCCCGGGAGCAGCGGGGGCGCCCGGGAGCACGGGGGCGCCCCGCCCAGCAGCTGTTCGAAGCCTTTCTTACATGCATTGTTTTGTATGCACCTTGGGGGTGCCCGGGACACTTCGGGCGCCCTACTCAGCCACTGCCTCACTCCTTTGAGGCTATCTGAGCTGCAGAGACTCGTTCCTTTGGTCCTGCATCCAGGGTTAGTCCAAAACACAAATATTAGTTTATACAGCCTTAGCTGTCTTGGTTCTGACTTTGGGCTTCCATAATGGAACCCTAGGTCGAACCGACGCCTACTGTTCCCTCGACGGGGAACGCGTCCTCACCTACTCCTCTCGGGAGAATGTACCTGATGCCAACCGCTCCTCTGGTTGGACTTTTGCCCGGCGGTCCTTTGCCAGGTCTTGGATACCGAGCTGTCCTTCGCCCGGTGCTTAGCATTCCTTCGCTAGGTCTTGATGACTAGCAGCCCTTCGCTAGTTGCCTAGTAGTCCTTCACTAGGACTTGGTGACTAGCAGCCCTTCGCTAGTTGCCTAGCAGTCATTCGCTAGGGCTTTGTCTCCTGGCATTCCTTCGCCAGGTGCCTAGCAGTCCTTCGCTAGGTCTTTGTATCCTGTCATTCCTTCGCCAGGTGCCTAGCAGCCCTTCGCTAGTTGCCTAGCAGTCCTTCGTTAGGGCTTTGTCTCCTGGCATTCCTTCGCCAGGTGCCTAGTAGTCCTTCGCTAGGTCTTTGTATCCTGTCATTCCTTCGCCAGGTGCCTAGCAGCCCTTCACTAGGACTTTGATTCCTGGCAGCCCTTCGCCAGGTGCCTAGCAGCCCTTCGCTAGGACTTTGTTTCCTGGCAGCCCTTCGCCAGGTGCCTAGCAGCCCTTCGCTAGGACTTTTCTTGCACACTTGAGTAACATTGTTAGATAACCACTAATACTTAACTTTGAACCCTTTGCCAATATCAAAACAAGGTTCGATATGGTGCTTCCTGCACCAACAATCTCCCCCTTTTTGATTTATGGCAACACGATTCAAAGTTAAGTAAAAATTACAATAGTTAAGAAAGAAGGTTAAGACCAGTATAGCAATTCTGAATAGTATATAAAGTCTCAAACTAATGTAATTTTGAAAAAATTTCTCATACTCATACTCCCCCTGAATAATTGTTTTATAATAATTAACTTAACTCCTAAATAATTAACCTAACTCTTAACGTTGACCTTTCCTCCCCCTTAGACATATATCAAAAAAAAATATGGGTGAACAAGGTATCTAACAGGGATTTTTTAGTTTTTCTGAGTGCTTCATGTTTTTAACAAAGTGTTTTTAAAAAAAATATATTCATTAGCAAAAACTTTTTACACTTAGATAATTTTCCATTATGAGAAGTTTTGCAGGGCTAAATTTTAAAAAAACTTTTACTTATAAGGCAAAACAATTTTACTTAGGCAAAATTTCCATTTTTGAAGCCAGATTTCCAAAAAAAAGTTCAACTTTTAGAGTTAGGAAAAATTTGTTTTAAAAAAAGTTTGCTTAGAAATACTTTGTGTATTTTGAAAAACAAAATCTTTTTTTAAAAATATTTCTAGACAAGTTTTTCACTAAAACAAACATTTGCCAAAATTTAAAAAAATCTTTGCTCAGGCAAATTTTGTTTACTAAGGAAAAATCTACTTAAGCACACTAAGAAATTCAACTTTGCTTTTTGAATAAGAGAAAGCTTTTGAAAAACATTTTGATTTTGAACAATTTGAGCTTTTTCTCTCCTTAGCTGTTTATTAATAAAGAAATATATTTTAAAAGAAGTCTTAAGAGACAAAGTTTGTGTATCAGAGCATATGAGTTTTGAAAATATAAAAATACTTAGCATAATTCTTGAAAGCATAGCAAAAAACTTTAAATTTGCACCAATAAAACTTCACTTAAGAAAAATATTTTGTATGTGTAGGCAAGTCTTTTAGAAACTTCACGCACTTAGAACACTATTGCCTTGACAAGTATTAGTACTTTTGAAAACATTATACTTTTAAAAATAGAAGTGCTTTTGAATGATATTATGTATTTTTGACAATATAAGTACTTTTGAACATAATATGTAATTTTTTTTAAAAAAATTAATTTTATTTTGAAAATATAATACTTGACTTGGTTTCTTTTCCAGTCTGACACAATCATAGGAAACCTTGTTAACTACAAGGACATTTTCCTAAATGTCCTAGAAATTTTTCAATCCAAGTAAATATTATAAAAGTAACTTCATAAGTCACAAGAATTTTTAAAAAAATAAAATAATAGTATTTTGGAACAAAAAGTTTTCAAAAAGAATTTTAAACTTGCAGTGCATGAAAACATATAATTTTGAAAAAATGTTCAGTAATTCTTTTAATTTAATCTCCCCCTAAGCTTGACCCAGTCCTCAGAAGCTTGTTGACTACAAGCGATCTTCCTCTGAGTTTTAGGGTTTGATTTAGATTATAAGAATTATCTAATAACTTCAAAACAAATAATTACCAAAAAAATATTTCAGAAATTCTTCTTTTGACTCAAACTCCCCCTAAATTTGACACATCCTAGGAGTCCTTGTAGATCATGATGTGGACCTTCCTCTATGTCTTTAGGGTTTATTAAAATCAAAAGAATAATTTTGAACAATCTTCTAAGTATGATAACTTTCAAGATAAATTTTTGAAAACATAACTTGAAATGATAGCACAGTTTTCGAAAATCATGATGATAATTTTTCACCAAGATAATAATATCGAGGGTTTTTGAATAAGTTTTAAAACATAAGGTTTTTGAAAAATTTGAATTTTTCGAAAAACAAATTAAGAGGAACTCCCCCTGTATCCGACATAGTCTATCTTTTATCTAAGTTCCTTAAGGGACTTCAGTGTTGACCAGGTTTGACTATAGGGACTAGGGTTGACTATTTTGTCTAAATCAGAACAAGCCCTAGACTCTATTTATTGTGATATTTAAAAAAATGTGATAAATGAAAATGTAGGGTACAGTACAATAAATTAAAAATTAGAGGTAAGTTTGAATAACTTTTGCAAACTTTTTTATTTAACAGGATAGTGAATCATGCTTTTAGGTCCTAGATGTCTCACCCAGTTCTACGTGGTCAAACATGTTAACCTTATGGGTTGTGTGAGATAAATATTTAATTTTAACAAAAAAATGGTTAATTTTGAAACATTAAACCTTAGTTGAAAAGTTAAAAAATGAAGTCTAGATGTGTATTGTTGATTTGCAGCATTGCAGTTTTGTGTAATTAGTTGAATTAGTTCGCTCGTGTTGAAGTTAAGTTGTGATTTTTGAGGATTAATTAGAATTTTAACTTTGAATTTTAAAAGTTAGTTAAATTTAATTTGAATTTTAAAAGGTAGATGAATTAAATTTGAATTAAAAGTCAGATGAATTAAATTTGAATTTGATTGAATTAAATTTAATTTATTAAGATTTAATTGAATTTAATTGATTTAATTAAGATTTGATTTTGATTTAATTGAATTAATTTAGATTTGATTTTGATTTACTTGAGATTTGATTTTGATTTAATTGAATTAATTTTAGTTTGATTAATCTGAATTAGTTGGTTGGGTTGGACTCAAGTTTTAGGTCCTAAGCATCTCACCCATTTCTAAGTGACAAAACAGGATATCCTTAACTGTTTTGTGAGATGTATATTTTAATAGAAGGATCTATTTTGAAAAGACCATGATTAATTTTGAAAAGTTAAATTAATTTTTAAACCCAAGTTAAATTTATTTTGAAAAGAGATATTTGAATCTAAAATTAACTGAAAATTTGTGTTAGATTCGAATTTAACAAAGAGTAAATTGAATTTGACTTTCAAAAATTGGCTTCCAGGTTTTGGCGAGGCACAAGGTCTTCTTTGGCCGTAGCCTTATTGGATCATCAACCCTTTCCTAGACAAAGCCTTTTAGTGAAATTTCATCTTCAAAATTACTTTTTGGTAAATTCTGGTCTAACTAGTTTGGGTATTGGATCGGTAGCTTCGGCTAGTTCCGCCAAGATGGCTTCCTTAACGTACTATCATCTCACCTCCACCCAATACTATGTTGTTCAAATTTCAATTAATTGATTTAGTCCTTACACTAACCAATCCTAATTCCAAGCAGAAAAATAAAAAGAAACACATAATTAAAACAAACAATTGTCTAAGTAAGGTCACAATTGGAGTAATACTCCGGATTTTTGAAATCACCAAGATTATGAATTAAATTTTCTAATTTATTGACCTTATGTTTTAGGGTTTCATTTTCTTGTTTCAATTTTCTGAAGTTTGCTTTAATTAAGTTACATGAATCAATCACATTATTTAAGGTAAATAACGGATTTTCAAATACTGTAAATTTACCTTTGTCGATTGTTTGTGCGGCATTCTTGGTAGCTCTTTTATCTGTGCATTCACGTTGGTAATGCCCGAACTCCTGGCACTTAAAGCATTGGATGCGACTTTTGTCCCTTCGTGCTTTTGGAACTGGTTCCTTTGTCGCCATCGGTGGTATCGTTTGAATCTTACGAGTAGGACACTCACTTTGGTAGTGCCCTCTCTCCCTGCATGTGTAACAAATTACATGATTTTTAAAATATGATTTTACACTTTTACCTTTTGGTTCCTTATTGGGAATCTCCCCCTTGATTCTTGCCGCCTCGGATCTAGGCTCATCTTCTGATTCTGTGTCTGAGTCGGACTCGGGTACTAGTTGAAGCTCCTTCTTTGGTGGTTCTTTAAGATTTTTCCCTGCAAAAGAATTTACACCTTCCTCGACCATTATAGTATCTGTTTGATTATTTAATTCAAATTTTGAAAAGAATTCAAAATTAGTTACCGTCTCAATCAATTCGTCGTCTGATTCTGGTTCGACTTTGGATTCGGGTTCAGACTCTGACTCGGCTATTTGTGCTTGGACCGAAAGGGCAAGATGACTTACCTGATCTTCTTCTTCATTTGAGATCTCTTGATGAAGATTAATCAATTTTTCCCAGATTTCTCTTGCACATTTGCATGGACCTACTAGCTCGAGTTGCTCCTTGGTTAGGCCACATTGTAGGATTGCAGTTGCCCTTGCATCGGTCTCAATTTGATTGAGGGTGTGTTCATCCAGTTTGTCCCACTCGATTGATGACTCATCTTCTACGGGAAACGAGAATCCTGTTTGGATGATATGCCATAAGTCCATGTGGGCCTTCAGAAGGGACTCCATTTGATATCTCCAAAACGTGAAGTTCTCGCCGGAGAATAGTGGTGGACGTGCACTGTTCCACTCTTGGTGGCCATTTAATATAAACCTTGCACACAATCAAAATAACAAAAAATTGTACCAAGACTTGGTCTTGGATTAGTAGTGCGGGAGAGAAAAGATATAGCCCAACAAAAATATTGCACGAATTTCGAGGTAAAATAAAAATAAAAATTATGACAAATTTTTGAAAATGTTGATTTTATTACTTCTGATTAATGATGAAAAATTAAAAATTTAATGGTAAAAAAATTTACTCGAATTAAGATAGCACGAATTTCGAGAAAATTATTAAAATAATAAAAAAAGTTTATGACAAATTTTCAAAAATTGTTCGTTTTATCAATTTTGACTTATAGTAAAAAAATGAGAATTCAAAATTGAAAAAGGCGTAAGAATATTTTAAATACACCTACAGATATTATTTATTTGAAAATAAAAAGCGAGACTGATCGAGTGGTGTTGATTAACAAAAAGAAAAGAAATAAAATAAGAAATTTCGTAAATCCAAAAAACTCTCAAATTGGTGGTTGCACCAAATTTGAGCTTCCCCGCTCTGATACCACTTGTTGGATCGAGAGAAACGATAGAGGGGGGGTAAATATCGTTAACGTTTTTCGGAAAGACTTAGAGCAAGTACGCAGCGGAAATTAAGAAAACAAAATCACACAGAGACACGATCGATTTTACTTGGTTCGGAGCCTGGGTTGACTCCTACTCCAAGGCCCACGGTCGTTGACCGTTTACTGAGGGCAATTCTATAATCGCGCAAAGATTCTTACAAAAGATTACAGTTCTAGTACAGTAGTAGTATAACGGAATTAAAAAATTAGTTCTTCGTTACCGACGTCCGATATGGGATGTTTCTCGGAGCAGAGGGATGTCGTCGGCGCTTTCGTGTCGAGTTGGAAGGTTTCTAGAGGGAAGCGCAGGAGCAGAAGAACGTTACAGCGTTGGAAGATGTTTTTCTCTGAAGCCTTGGTTCGAGGGTCCTTTTATAGGGCCTGGGGGCGCCCGGGACGTCGGGGGCGCCCCCCAACGTGTCACTCGATCCGTCTCAGTCTTGGTCAGCGTCTGATCCCTTTACATTCGGGATCAGCTTTGACCGGGGTGCCCGGAGCGCTCGGGGCGCCCGCATTGACCGGGTCAAAGTTTTATCCCTTCGCTTCGCTGGCTTCTGGTTCGTAGGCTTGCACATGGGGGCGCCCGGGATGCTGGGGGCGCCCGGGAGCACGGGGGCGCCCCGCCCAGCAGCTGTTCGAAGCCTTTCTTACTTGCATTGTTTTGTATGCACCTTGGGGGCGCCCGGGACACTCCGGGCGCCCTACTCAGCCACTGCCTCACTCCTTTGAGGCTATCTGAGCTGCAAACACTCGTTCTTTTGGTCCTGCAGCTAGGGTTAGTCCAAAACACAAATATTATTTTATACAGCCTTAGCTGTCTTGGTTCTGACTTTGGGCTTCCATAATGGAACCCTAGGTCGAACCGACGCCTACTGTTCCCTCGACGGGGAACGCGTCCTCACCTACTCCTCTCGGGAGAATGTACTTGATGCCAACCGCTCCTCTGGTTGGACTTTTGCCCGGCGGTCCTTTGCCAGGTCTTGGATACCGAGCTGTCCTTCGCCCGGTGCTTAGCATTCCTTCGCTAGGTCTTGATGACTAGCAGCCCTTCGCTAGTTGCCTAGTAGTCCTTCACTAGGACTTGGTGACTAGCAGCCCTTCGCTAGTTGCCTAGCAGTCCTTCGATAGGGCTTTGTCTCCTGGCATTCCTTCGCCAGGTGCCTAGCAGTCCTTCGCTAGGTCTTTGTATCCTGTCATTCCTTCACCAGGTGCCTAGCAGCCCTTCGCTAGTTGCCTAGCAGTCCTTCGCTAGGGCTTTGTCTCCTGACATTCCTTCGCCAGGTGCCTAGCTGTCCTTCGCTAGGTCTTTGTATCGTGTCATTCCTTCGCCTAGGTGCCTAGCAGCCATTCGCTAGGACTTTGATTCCTGGCAGCCCTTCGCCAGGTGCCTAGCAGCCCTTCGCTAGGACTTTGTTTCCTGGCAGCCCTTCGCCAGGTGCCTAGCAGCCCTTCGCTAGGACTTTTCCTGCACACTTGAGTAACATTGTTAGATAACCACTAATATTTAACTTTGAACCCTTTGCCAATATCAAAACAAGGTTCGATATGGTTCTTCCTGCACCAACATAGGGTCCCTCTCCCACTTAGTAATTTATCTCGAGGAATTTTTACTAGCACAACCACACAACCAAGCACACAACCAATATCATGAAAAACAAACATAAAGAAAATCCTAGATTTTCCAACTTTCATGACTCTTGGTCTCTAATGCGCCTCCAGTCGTGTTGTCACTTCGTTCGTTCCTCCCTTCGTTCTGCGCAAGCTACCTCGTGGGATCTTCAAGTCGAAATGAATAGCTAATTATTTACATCATCGATCCTATACTCCACGAAGGAGTATACATGAAATCTAGATCAACTGTAAATAAATAACTCGGCTAAACATGTGCCATATTTAATTACAAAATTAAATACCTAGCCTCGTCAACCTCGAGGATTAATTAATTACAAAAATTTACAAATTAATCACACAACACATATTTGGCTATAAAGATGGAATCTCGTGCCTGCAACACAAAGTTAGCCTACGCACATCCACACATCATTCAACAAAATAATATGTATGAAAAAGTAAAATTTAACCAATCCTAAACACACAAAGCCGGAAACCTCGCTCTGATACCAATTGTTGGGTATGACTTGGCGGGTTTCCTAAGTGAATACTCGGTAGATCCGAGAAACCTCTCCATGTCTACGGATTAAAATTTAATCCGAATGGAGATCCGTCTCTCTACGACCATCTCGTGCCATATCGAACAATTCAAATCACAACTCGGCCAATTAGCAAAATCGGCCTTGTGATTTGCTCGACCGTTCGACCGCAGAAAAGGAGACGAGTTGATTGCCGATTTTTGTGTTTATGGTCTGGGTCCAGTTAATAATTTATTCATCAAGATTTGGAATCAAAATAATAAGTTATTAAACATGAAATGATGAGACATATAATCATGGCACAAAATTGACATAAGGAAATACAAAGGAGCATGGGGAAAGATATACCTTTCCGATCACCTCGCGGTCTTCTACCTTATGTCCCTCCCTTTGTGGACGTCATGTGGGCGATGATCTACCACGATCTGAGATCACCAAGGCCACCAAAATCCACCTTTCTTCTTCCTCCAAGCAAGCACCATAAAACCCTAGCCACTAGGGTTTCGGCCGGCGCCTCCCTCTTCCTCTCCTTCTTGCGCTGCCGGTTGTCAAAGGACTCCAAATCCCGTCGGCCACAAAGAACACCTGGAGAGGAACCTGAGGGAGATGATGAAGAAGAAAAGGAGGAAGGAAGGGTCTTCTCCTGCCTCCTCAACTCGTCGAATCCCTCAGCTCAAGCAATCAGCGCCTCAAGTCCTTACCACCGGTTGCTCTCCTTTTCCTTGCTTGTTTCCGGGGCCGATCACCCCAAAGATGATCAGAAGAGATAGAAGGATGGAAGAAGCATGGGAGATGATCGAGATCACCTCCTTCCTTGCTTCAATTCAGCCCTCTTCTTCACTTCTTGCGCTGTCGCCTATCAAGCCCTAGGAGAGAGAGAGAGAGGAGAGGAGAGAAAACTCAAGGGTGTATTGAATTGTGGATTAATTCTTGGTTTCTTGATCTCATGGAGTTTATATAGGGCTATGGTAGGGACCAAGAGGAGGAGTTAGATCTTGGCCCACCAATGAATCTAAACCTGATCCATTAATTAAGATCCATTCCACTAAAGGATCTTAATTGAACTTCCTTATCAACCCCCATATTTACATATGGGCTCCACATATTACAAGTCATCCATCCCCCCGTGTTTAAGATCTCGAATGCCCGTTAATTAATTAAATTACTGACAATTTAAATTAATTAACCTCTGAGTCCTTGACTAGTACCACTCAACCTTATCATCGTGCCGGATCAAATCCACCTGCAGGGTTTAGCACGATGAACCTTTTGAGCTCATCAAGGGGGCATCATCATCCTGACTCACCAGGACACAGATTCCATCAATAATCATCGGCACATCACATTATTAATATTATCTCCCAACTTACCGGGCCTATTGATCTAACAGAATAGATCTCGCCCATTGGTAAATCAAAGAAATAATAATTAATAATATATGCCCGATATTATTTCGGGATTAAGAGATCATACTCCATAATATAAACTTAGGTCCTATCCAATTATTGAGTCAGTACAAATTGGATAACCTCAGGTTTCGGTCCTGCTCAATGTACTCATAGCACATTAGTGTAATTCTATGGTCAAGACCAACCACACCTAATTACACTACAACCATCCCGATGGGTTATCTAATTCCAGATCAGTTGTGGGCCTCTTATTTATACTAAACAAGAAACTGATAACGTGATCTTCTGTGTGACACCACACACCATGTTATCTACAATGCAAAGTAATTGGACTTCATGTGTGTACTAATGCAAATAAGCACCTAGTGTAATTGTGATTCTCTTTTCATAATAAAGACGTTCATATAAAGAAACTCATATCTTTCAGTATACATATCTTACAGTACCATCCCTGAGCAGCTATCAACGCTCAAGCTCTAGCTGACTTTGTGCTCGAAGCAACCCTATGACCTGAAGCAGATGAAGTATGGAAGATGTATATGGATGGCTCCTCCAATAACAAGCAAAGTGGGGTCAGGGTTATGATGATTTCTCTCAGAGAAGACGTACTACAACTATCTATCCAACTCAACTTCGGAGCCACCAATAATGAAGCCAAATATGAGGCGATCCTAGCGGGGCTCCATGTAGCCAAGAAAGTGGGAGCTGCTCGGGTTATCTTGCATTCAGATTCCCAACAGGTGGCTTAACAATTAAAGGGAGAGTTCAAAGTTAAAAATGAGCATCTACAAAGGTTTGTGACCATATATGAGCAACTGAAGTCTTCATTCACTGAAGTGGTTCTACAGAAAATATCTCGAGCGGATAATGTCAAGGCAAATGAGCTAGCCAAATTTGCGAACTCCCTTGCACTATGAACGCTGGAAGGGCCCAGTGCTCTAGAAGGAGCCATGGCCCAGATTTAAGGAGTTGCTAAAACTGTATTACCTGACTGGAGAGAACCTTATATGGAATTCCTACGTAGTGGAACAGTGTCAGCGAGTGATAAGGAAGTTCGACTCTTTCGTTGCAGGGCTTCCAGATTAACGTTGGTCGAAGAACAATTATATAGGAGAGCATTCGCCTGACCATTGCTTAAGTGTATTGGTCCAGGGGAAGTTGATTACATCATGCAGGAGATTCACGAAGGTATATGTGGAAGTCACATTGGGGGGAGATCAATGGCTAAGAAGATTATTCTTGCTGGGTATTTTTGGCCCACGCTGTAAGCCGATGCTACCAAATTTGTTGTCAGGTGCGAAGCCTGTGAAAAGCATCAACATTGCACTCACCTCCCGACTAAATTACTTCGAGCCTCCACTGTTTCATGCCCCTTCAATCAGTGGGGAATGAATAATGTGGGTCCTTTCCCGATCGGACCTTAACAGAAGAAGTTTCTATTGGTATTAGTCGACTACTTCTCCAAATGGGTCGAAGCTGAGCCACTTGCGCGTATCACGGAAGCTATCATGATGAAGATCCTATGGAAAGACATAGTCAGCAGGTATTACATTCCTTATAAATTGGTATTGGATAATGATAGATAGTTCGCAGGGCGCAAACTCAGAGAGTGGTGTGAAGGACAAGGTATTCGCTAAGCCTTCACCTCGGTTGCTTATCCTCAAGGCAACGACCAGGCAGAAGTGGTCAACCGAGAGATCATTAGAGGGCTTAAGATAAAATTGGACCATGTCGGAGGCAGTTGGGTTGAAGAACTCCCAAGTATCTTATGGTCGTACCGTACTACTCCTAAAGAAGGGACTAGTCAGAGACCATTCAATCTGGTATATGGAGCAGAAGCGATAATTCTTGTAGAAATAGGCGATGAGTCAATCCGATAACAACACTACTGCATGGAAGATAATGATTAGGAATGACTAATCGACCTAGACCTGGTGACAAAAGTGTGAGACAAAGCAGCTGCCCGGCTATTTGTATACCATCGTATATAGCAAGTGTACAATCACTGAGTGATCACTCGGACATTCCAAGACGAGGATGAGGTCTGGAAAAGAAATAAACCAGTTGGCGACGCTGGAAAGCTCGAGCCTCAATGGAGTGAACCTTACACCATTGTGAAAAAGCTTCCAAGAGGCAGCTATAACTTACAAGATGCTGAAGGCAAAAGGCTAGAAAAGCCGTGGAATGCAAGTCACCTTCAGCCGTATCGTACTCGGTGAGCCGAGTGAGTAACACATGTATTTGTATGCTTATTTGTACATCCTTGAAGCTTGAGTAATTAAAGAAGCAGAAGAAATGCTTCACCAAAGACCAAAGGGAAGAATCCAAGTTCCTACCATCTTGTGGTGCCGAGGATACCCAAGATGTGTATACCTGGCCGAGGTGTTGAGGATGCCTGGCCGGGAGCAACCCAAGATCCTACCATCTTGTGATGGCAAGGATGCCCAAGATGTGTAGACCTAACTGAGGTGTTGAGGATGCCTGGCTTAGAGCAGCCCAAGATCCTACCATCATGTGGTGCTGAGGATTCCTAAGATATGTAGATCCTACCATCTTGTGGTGCCAAAGATGCCCAAGATGTATATACATGGACGAGGTACCAAGGATGTCCGACTGGGAGCAGCCTAAGATCCTATCATCTTATGGT
Organism: Boesenbergia rotunda; assembly: GCA_024364735.1. Lineage (NCBI taxonomy): Eukaryota > Viridiplantae > Streptophyta > Magnoliopsida > Zingiberales > Zingiberaceae > Boesenbergia > Boesenbergia rotunda. The sequence continues at coordinate 45,185 of JAGFNQ010006140.1, read as the reverse complement.
GCCGAGGATGCTCAAGATACGTAGACCTAGCCAAGGTGCTGAGGATGCCCGACCAGGAACAACCCATGATCCTACCATCTTGTGGTGCCGAGGATGCTCAAGATGAGTAGACCTGGCCGAGGTGCTGAAGATGCCCGACCGAGAGCAGCCCAAGATCCTACCATCTTGTGGTGCCGAGGATGCCCAAGATGTGTAGACCTGGCGGCCGAGGTGCTGAGGATGCCTGCCGGGAGCAGCTTAAGATCCACCATCTTGTGGTGCTGAGGATGCCCAAAATGTGTTGACCTGGGTGAGGTGCTGAGGATGCCCAAGATGTGTAAACCTAGCCGAGGTGATGAGGACGCACGGTCGAGAGTAGCCTAAGATCCTACCATCTTGTGGTACCGAGGATGCCCAAGATGTGTAAACCTGGCCAAGGTGTTGAGGATGCCTGATCGGGAGCAGCCCAAGATCCTACCTCTTGTAGTGCCGAGGATGCCCAAGATGTGTAGACCTGAACGAGGTGCTGAGGATGCCCGATTGGGAGCAGCCCATGATCCTACCATCTTGTGGTGCCGAGGATGCCCAAGATGTGTAGACATGACCGAGGTGCTGAGGATGCCCGGCCGAGAGCAGCCCAAGATCCTACCATCTTGTGGTGCTGAGCATGGCCTAAGATGTGTAGGCCTGTTCAAGGTACTGAGGATGCTTGGCTGAGAGCAGCCCAGACTCATACCATCTTGAGATGCCGAAGATACCTAAGATATATAAGCCTAGTTAAGGCGCTGAGGATATTATGTCGTGTTCTTGATAGCACAAGCAAACAACAACGCACCAAGTCCTTATCTCTTCCTTAACATTAGACTGTACGGTTGCAAAGAAGACTATATGGGGTAGGGGGTGGGGGGGGGGGCAAGAAGAAATATGCAACATAATCATAATTCATAAGCTAAAAAACAATGTGTAGAAAGTAAATCACATAGAAGATTGGAGCAGAAGATGAAAAGGATTTCATTGAACGTTTGATTGTACATATTAAAGTACATTCAAAAAAGAAAAGAAAAGAAAACAAAATATAAAGAAAAAAAAATGAGAGAACACTATAGCTCCTTCTCCTCAGGCGAGAGCTCCTCCTAGGCTTGACCAACACTGAGGGAGCTCAAGTCGGCATTTGGTTTTAGCGCATCAACCTGTTGAAGTTGTTGAATAGCTCCATTGAAGCCCGGCTTCAACCGCCTCAACACTTGACCGACCAAAATGCCACCAAATTCCTCAGATTGGAGGAATTTGGCCTTGAACGACACCTCTGCCTCTGCCTGTCGGGACTCCTCGTTGGTCTTGTAGGTCTTCAGTTCTTTTGAGGCTCGGTCCTGAGCAGTCTTCAGCTCGGCTGCTTCCGAGGATCTTTGATCCTGAGCCATCTGTACCTCCTCGAGCTGCTTGGAGGTGGTCAGGAGACGTGACTTGGTCCGCCCGAGGTCCTCTTGTAGGTTAGACATGTGCTTTGCAGTAGCTTGTATCACTATTTCTTGCTTTGTTAGTTGGTGTGCCTGCTCCTTAATTTGACCGTTGAGGGCCTCAGTCGATGATTCCAAGAGTCGGACGTCGTCTGACAATTTTGCCTCCTGAGCTTGAAGGCACCCCTTCTCTTAAGCTAGTTCGTTCACCTCCATAGAGAGAGCTGTTGCTCTCTCTGATAGCAGGCGTTCCCGGTGGCGGACACTGTGCAGTGATGACTCGGAGGCTAGCAGGGTGTGCATATAATGCTTTACCTTGACCCAAAGATCCCTGCTAACCTCTGCCTGCATCTGGCCTTCCTCATGAGCTCGATAAACCTCGACATCTAGTTTTGTCACTTGTTGGCGTAGGGTTTCGGTTTCCTGCTCAGGGGACATACGACGACCCAGGAGGAGACAGTCAGAAGTGGCCTGACACAACCAATAGTAAGATTCAGAAATGAATGTAACAATAATAGGAATAGACAAGAATTTTATCTTGAGGAGCGATTCATATAAGCTGGCAATTAGCCCAGCTGAATCGAGGCGGTCTACGGTCCTCCCTCTCATGGCCTCTCGGCTCCTCAGGGAAGGCACTCCAGAAGTGTCTTCGGAGCGGTGGAAGAGGGGCTGGATACTTTGCGCCTTGAAACGCCTTTATCAGTGCTGGAGGAGGCTTCTCTGGAAGGATGGCTCTTTGGCAGAGGCTCCTTCAGCTCCATCCGCCGAGGTCCCAAGGAGGTTGCTTTCTCAGTCGCTTGGATCTTTCGGCGCAGATGTGCTCTTGTAAATTGGGGCTCTGCCGATCCCGCCCGCTTGCCTCTGAGATTGCCATGGGAGTCGACAGAGGATTCAACCTCAGCCCGGGGCTCCGCCGCAGGAGATGGCACCCTTCGGTGGCGCTTAGACAGGGGAATTTTATACTCCTTTTCCTGCAGGACCACAGGGGGACGCTTGGATTGGGCGGGTTCTCCTCTTCTGGGGAGGGGGGGGGGGGGTAGGAGGAGCCGATCGCTTCAGAAGGGAGACCGGTTGCTTGCTCTCCTCGTCCTCCTCATCAGGCAGGACAAGCCGTCTTCGCTTGGAGGATAGGGAGTCGGCTTTCTCGGTCGGCTTTGTCATTGACGGAAGAACCTGAGCTGCAGGTTCCTCATCACCACCTCCCGACCCAATGGGAACAGGAGAGGGATCAACTCCCTGAGCATCAGGCAGTTGCATCTGCTCGGAGCCCTTGGAATGGTCGATCACCGGGCAGTAGGAGTTGGAGGAGGGGCGTGGGCTGCTCGTCTGCCAGCTCCCATTTAAGGAGCTTGCTTATAGCCCGGGACAACATGATGTTTCCTGCAACACAAAAATAATGAAACATCAGTTAGAATAGATGAGTGTTTAATGAAATAGTGAACTTACTAAGGCTATGGCTAAGGCTGGTGATTTTGGAGCTAATCCCGACCCTATACATGAGTTCTTTACGTTGAACCAGGCTGGGACCGTGGAACTCCATCCCGGCCAAAATACTCCCAGTTCACTGATACCCCTGGTCCTGTTGGAAGTCACCCAAATCTGGAGGAGAGGGTAAGTCTTCTCACCAGCGAGTCGGGCAAAAGGGACGCTCGAAAAGTTGAATGAAAAAGAAGCGCTCCTTTCGTCCCTTGTGAGAGGAAGGGTGGCTTCCGATGAACTTATGGCCGGGGTGAGCGGTAAAGCTAAAGGCCCCTCTAGAGGCTAGGTTTGGGAGGAAAAAGAAGTGGAAGGAGCGAGGAGTCAAGGGTTTGTCAAACAGTTAGAAGAGGATAAATGCCCCACCCATCTGGGCGAAGGCATTGGGAGCTATTTGGTGTAAAGGGATGTCAAAATAACTCAGAGATGACCATGAAAAAGGGGAGAATCGAAAAATGAAGGCCAAACTCTACCTGCCCTAAGAAGAAGGTGAAAACCCCTAAGGGAGGTTCTACTGGGGACTGGTCTATCATAGCGACCTTGACCTCAAACTCCGCCGAAATGCCATATGCTTTACAGGCGGTTCTCAGGGTGTTCGTCTTGACCTTCGAGGAGGTGACTTCGTACCACTCCGGACGATACATCCCTTCCTCCTCAGACCTCTCCTTCCTATCCTGACCTTTCTTTCCCTTTCCCTCCTTGCCCATGATAATGGAGAAGAGAGGAAGATGGAGGCGGACAAGACTTACATGCAAAGAAGAAGCTCTAGCAAGAAAAACTCTAGTAGGAAGAGACCGGAGGCGCAAGCTTTGATAGTCGGCGGTGCAAGAAGACAGAAGGCCGCTTTCGCCTCCCCTTTTTATAAGGAAGGAGCCGCTCTCGTGTGAGGAATAGAGGCACGACACATGGACGGTGATAGCTGCAAATCTCGAGGCATCGCAATTCATTATAACCATCGGTTGGTATAACTCGACTAAGCGTATCAGAGGGAAATCATGTAGAACGGACCCTGCCATATAACAGTATTCTATTTGCTGTAACACTCCTTCGCCATTAAGACACCCCATGCGCTCTTAATGGGTGATAGACAGCTATCATTACCGAGCCTTGGAACTGATAAAAATTCTTGGATTAACTCAAAGGATCGCCTTGGGCCAAGTGACGAATGTTTCGTTCCTAGGACCCGACAAGTCGTTGTTAAGAGAGAAGGAATGGTAATATGGGCCCCGTAAATACTTTGCTTCTCTTCATCATATTGAGGCAATCGGTCCTTAAATGATTGGAAGATCATGGTTTTGATGTGTGGGCGAATATGTTCAAAGTTAGAGTGTTATGTTGTATTTGATATGTGTGATTGAGTTTGCAGGACTTGGAGAATCACACATGGTGGACATATCCGAGGGACGAGAGCCGAGGAAGGAGAGCTCCAAGGGCAAGCCGGGAAGTGGACTTCAAGGGCACATGTGAAGGGTGGCATGGAGGCAAGCCAAGGAAAGGCTTGCGTGCGCATCCGAGGGACGATAGCCAGAGGAAGAGGACTTCAAGGGGCGAGCCAAGGGAGCAGACCTGAAGGCACACGTGAAGGAGAAGGTCTGGAGTGGTTGGAACTAAGCTGGGAGGCAGGGCAGTCGACTGGCCTGGAGGCAGTCGACTGCCAAAACCCACAGAAAGTTCGCAGCCTCGGACCAGTCGACTGCCCCATGGCCAGTCGACTGGTATACCCCAAAACTAGCCGTTGGCCAGCAGTTAATGCTGGGCCAGTCGACTGCCCCTGGGGCAGTCGACTGGTGCGGGGCTGGACAGACTGCGAGTCTGTCCTTTTCACCTATAAAAGGAGCACCGTTTTGTACGTGTATGGAACGGTTCCGTACAGTAACGAGGTGCTGCCCAACTGAAAAGTGTTCTTGCTTCCTCTCACTCATTCTACTTCATTCTGTAAAGAGGAAGATCGCTGTTGTAAAGGTTTCTCCACCTAAAGGAGATTTTCATAGTGAAAGTGGTGCTCGCGGCGTGGATCCTTGGATTAGTCACCCATCTGGGTGGATACCAAGTAAAATACTTTTGTTAGCATTGTTTCATTTTCCTTTGCATATTATTTCCGCTGCGCTAACAATTCTGTAGAGATTGAAACGATTCGAAAAAGTGCATTCACCCCCCCCCCCTCTGCATGCCTTAGACGATCCATCAGTTGGTATCAGAGCCGATGCATTTTAGAAGATCTAACAGTCAACCAGAACAATTGTGATGACGTTTCAAGAGGGATACTCAACCGTACAACCTCCGTTCTTCAATGGGAACGACTTCGCCTATTGGAAAGGTAGGATGCAATACTATCTCATGAATGATATCGAAACTTGGATAAGTGTTGCAGATGGCTTCGAGGCGCCCGTCGATGAAAGAGGAGACCCAACACCAATGAGATCATGGTCAAAGGAGGTGATGAAAAGGGCGCAATCAAATGCCAAGGCCACCACCACATTACAATGCGGACTCTCCAAGGAGCAACTGAACAAGGTGGGGCCGTTCAAGAGCGCCAAGGAACTATGGGACAAGTTGGTAGAGTTGAACGAGGGGTCAAACGAGTCCAGAAGAGCCAAGAAGGACTTGCTAGTGGCCCAACTGCAATCCCTGTCCATGAAGAGCAACGAAACCGTCAGCTAGCTACATGGAAGGGTGAAAGAAGTGATAAATGAGCTCCACGTGATTGGAGAGAAGATAGAAAACTGGGACATCGTCAGGTATGTGTTACAAGCATTCCCAAGAACCACCTTGTGGGCATCCATGGTTGATTCTTACAAGGTATCAAGGGACTTATCTTTAGTTAAATTAGACGATTTGTTCTGTGAATTTGAACTGCACGAGCAAGCTAACATTTCGGCCAAAGAGAAAGGTATTGCTTTTGTTGCAGAAAAGGAGAAGAAGAGGAGGAAGGAGAAGAAGAAGGTGGTCTACTCATCTTCATCAGACTCAGAGGAGTCAAGCACCTCCATGGACAGTGACCAAGAGGCCTTCTGTTGGTGCAGGAAGCACCATATCGAACCTGGTTTTGATATTGGCAAAGGATTCAAAGTTAAGTTTATTTGTGATCTAACCTTGTTCACTGAGTGTGCAGAAAAAGCCCTAGCGAAGGACTGCTAGGCACTGGTAAAGGAATGCCAGGAAAGAAAGCCCTAGCGAAGGAATGCTAGGCACTGGCGAAGGACTGCCAGACAGGAAAAGCCCTAGCGAAGGAATGCTAGGCACTGGCGAAGGACTGCCAGAATGGACAAAGCCCTAGCGAAGGAATACTAGGCACTGGTGAAGGAATGCCAGAATGGAAAAGCCCTAGCGAAGGAATGCTAGGCACTGGCGAAGGACTGCCAGAAGAAAAGACCTAGCAAAGGGCTGCTAGGCACCAAGCGAAGGGCAGCTTGGTAACTCAAGACCTGGCGAAGGACTGCTGGGCAAAAGTCCAACTGGAGGATCCGGTTGGCACCAGGTAAAACTCTCCCGAGAGGAGTAGGTGAGGACGCGTTCCCCTCGAGGGAACATTAGGCGTCGGTTCGACCTAGGGCTCCATTTTGGAGATCCAAAGTCAGAACCAAGACAGCTAAGGCTGTTTTAACTAACTTATTATTTGCTGTTTTGGACTAACCCTGGATGCAGGACCGAAGGACTATGTTTCTGCAGCTCAGAGAGCCTCAAAGGAGTGAGGCCGTAGCTGAGTAGGGCGCCCCGGATGTGTCGGGCGCCCCAGAGTCAACCCAAAGTCAGCAGAGAGGTAAACGCCCCGACAGCAGCGCAATTGGGGGCGCCCCGCGTGTGTCGGGCGCCCCGCGTGTCTCGGGCGCCCACTGTGCCACGCCACTGGCAGCTGCAGCTCACCCTCGCGAAACCAAATGGATGAAGCTTTGACCGGTCAACCGGGCGCCCCGCGCGCGTCGGGCGCCCCAGTCAACTGTTATCCCGAAGTCGAAGCGATCAGTCACGACCGAGAGCATGCCGGATCAGAAGCCACGCGGGGGGCGCCCCGAGCATCCCGGGCGCCCCCAGCCCTATATAAAGGGCCCTCGACCCCAGGTTTAAAGAATGAATTCCATTGAACGCAATCACGCTCTTCTGCTCCCGCGCTCTGCTCCAGAACCCTCCAGACTCGAGATACAAGCGCCGGCGACGTCCAACTGCTCTGGAACTTCGATTTACACCGGACGTCGGTAACAAAGAAAAACTGTCTTTTTCCTTACTGCAATTTACTGTAATCAATCTTTGTAAAATTGTTTTGCGCGATTATAGTATTGCCCATAGTAAACGGTCAACGACCGTGGGCCTTGGAGTAGGAGTCGACCCAGGCTCCGAACCAAGTAAAAATCTTGGTGTTCGCATTGTCTGATTTTGATTATTCCGCTACGCACCTGCTCTTTTTAAATCCGAACGAATTGCGACATTCACCCCCCCTCTCTCGCATTTCTCGATCCAACAAGTGGTATCAGAGCGGGGTAGTTCAAACTTGGTGCAACCACCAATTTGAAAGTTTTTTCGGATTTACGAATTTTTTTTATTTCTTTTTGTTAATCAACGCAACTCAATCTCGTTCGCTTTTTATTTTATATAAATAATATCTGTAGGTGGATTTAAAAAATCCTTACGCCTTTTTCAATTTTGAATTTTTATATTTTCACCATAAGTCTGAATTGATAAAACAAACAATTTTTGAAATTTTGTCATAAATTTTTTTTATTATTATTTTAATATTTTTCTCGAAATTCGTGCTACTTTAGTTTGAGAAAATTTTTTTTCTAAACATTAAATTTCTACTTTTTTATCATTAACCAGAATTGACAAAATCAACATTTTCAGAAATTTATCATAAATTCTCTTTATTAGTTTATTATTATTTCGCCTCAAAATTCGTGCAATTTTGTTTGGTTATTTTTTTTTCGCACTACTAATCCAAGACCAAGTCTTGGTACATTCTGTTAATTCTTTTCTATACGAGGTTAAACTAAATGGCCAACCAAGAGTGGAACAGTGTCCGTCCACCGCTATTCTCCGGCGAGAACTTCAATCATTGGAGAAGTCAAATGGAGTTCCATCTGAAGGCCCATATGGACATATGGATGATCGTTCAAACAGGGTTCTACCTCCCTACAGAAGAGGGACTATCATTTACGTGGGACCAACTGGATGAATCAACCCTGAGGAAGATCGAGACGGATGCAAGGGCAACTTCAATCCTACAATGTGGCCTAACCAAGGAGCAACTCGAGCTAGTAGGTCCATGCAGTTGTGCTAGAGAAATATGGGAAAAATTGGTTAACCTTCATCAAGAAATCTCAGATGAAGAAGAAGTAAATTATCTTGCCCTTTCAGTCCAAGCACAATCAGCCGAGTCAGAGTCTAACCCGAATCCAAAATCGAACCAGAATTAGACGACGAATTGACTGAGACGGTAACCGATTTCGAATCTTTTCAAATTTAGAATTAAATAATCAAACAGATACTATAATGGTCGAGGAAGGTGTAAATTTTATTGCAGGGAAAACTCCTAAAGAACCACCACAGAAGGAACTTCAACTAGTACCCGAGTCCGACTCAGACACAGAATCAGAAGATGAGCCTAGATCCGAGGCGGCAATGATCAAGGGGAGATTCCCAATAAAGAACCAAAAGGTAAAAGTGTAAATTCAAATTTTAATCATGTAATTTGTTACACATGCAGGAGAGAGGGCACTACCAAAATCAGTGCCCTACTCGTAAGACTCGGTCTACACCATCGGCGACAAAGGAATCAGTTCCAAAAGCACGAAAGCACAAAAGTCGCATTCAATGCTTCAAGTGCCAGGATTCGGGCATTGCAAAAGTGAATGCACAGATAAAAGAGCTACCAAGAATGCCGGACAAACAATCAACGAAGGTAAATTTACAGTATTTGAAAATCCGTTATTTACCTGAATAATGTGATTGATTCATGTAACTTAATTAAAACAAATTTCAAAAAATTGAAACAAGAAATGAAACCCTAAAACATAAGGTCAATAAGTTAGAAAATTTAATTCATAATCTTGCTGATTTCGAAAATCCGGAGTATTACTCCAATTGTGACCTTACTTAGACAATTGTTTGTTTTAATTATGTGTTTTTTTCTTAGAATTAGGATTAGGACTAAATCAGTTAATTGAAAATTGAACAACATAGTATTGGGTGGAGGTGAGATGATAGTACGTTAGGGAAGCCAATTTGGTGGAACTAGCCGAAGCTACCGATCCAAGACCCAAACTAGTTAGACCAGAAATTTTTCAAAGAATAATTTTGAAAATGAAATTTCATTAAAAGGCTTTGTCAAGGAAAGGGTGGATGATCCCATAAGGCTACGGCCAAAGAAGGCCTAGTGCCTCGCCAAGACCTGGAAGCCAATTTTTGAAATTCAAATTCAAATTATTTTTTGTTAATTCGAATCTAACACAAATTTTCAGTTAATTTTAGATTCAAATACCTCTTTTCAAAATAAATTTAAATTGGGTTTAAAAAAATTAATTTAACTTTTCAAAATTAATCATGGCCTTTTCAAAATAAATCTTTCTATTAAAATATGCATCTCACAAAACAGTTAAGGATATCCTGTTTTGCCACTTAGAAATGGGTAGATGCTTAGGACCTAAAAGTTGAGTCCAACCCAACCAACTAAATCGAATTCAAAACTCAATTAATTCAAACTCAAATTAATTCAATTCAATCAAATTCAAATTAATTCAATTAAATAAAATTCAACTGAATTATTCTAAACTTAATTATCCTCAAATTCAAATTAATTATTCTCAAAATTCAATTTAATCATTTATTTTCAAAATTAAAATATTTGTCTCACACAACCCATAAGGTTAACATGTTTGACCACGTAGAACTGGGTGAGATATCTAGGACCTAAAAGCACAAATCAATATCCTTTCAAAAAAAAAAATATTTTCAAAAGTTATTCAAAATCATCTCTATTTTTTTTAATTCAGTCTGCTGTACCCTATATTTTCATTTCTAACATTTTTTTTAATATAAAATTTCATGTTAAAAATCTCAATAGACTTGTTTTAAATATAATCTAGGGCTTGTTTTGTGTTAGTCATTGATTGATCAAACTTGGTCAAAACAGTCAACCCTAGTCAACATAGTCAAACATAGATAACACTGAAGTCCCCTAGGACATTAGATTGAGTTAAATAGTAAGGGAGAATGGTTTATTCTTTTTAATTTTCTTTCAAAATATCTTTGAAAAATTATTATCATTTCAAAATGGTTTTCGAAAACTGTGTTATCATACCAAATTATGTTTTCAAAAATCTATCTCCTAAAAAATTATCATACTCAAAAGGCATGTTCAAAATTGTTCCTTTAATTTTGACAAACCCTAAGACTAAGAGGAGGATTAACTTGTGGTCAACAAGCCTCCCAGGACTGTGTCAGATTTAAGGGAAGTTCAAATTAAAAGAAGAAGTTTTATGCCTTCAAATAATCACTATATTTTTCAAAATTATGCTTTACAAAAATCATTTTAAAATGTTTTTCGAAAAAGAGGCTTATGTTTGAAAATTATCTTCAATTCAAATTGAATTTCCTAAAATTTTATTACCGTACTGATATTCAAAACTATTCTTTTGATTTTAATAAACCCTAAAGACACAGAGGAAGGTCCACTTCATGATCGATAAGGACTCCTAGGATGTGTCAAATTTAGGGGGAGTTTGAGTCAAGAGAAGAATTTCTGAAATGTGTTTATTAATTATTTTTTAATTTAAATCAAACCTTAAGACTCAGAGGAAGATCGCCTGTAGTCAACAAGCTTCCTAGGACTGGGTCAAGTTTAGGGGGAGATTAAATTAAAAGAATTATTGAATTATATGTTTTCATGCACTGCACGTTTAAAATCCTTTTGAAAACTTAAATAATTTTTTTTAAAATACTATTATTTTTTTCAAAATTCTTTTGGAAATAGTATTTACTTGAGTTGGAGAATTCCAGGACACTTAGGAAACTATCCTTGTAGTTAACAAGG
>JAGFNQ010006140.1:0-30629 GCA_024364735.1 Boesenbergia rotunda | reverse complement strand
TTAATCGTATTGCCTCCTCTCGTTCCCAGTGGCTTCTTCGAATTGTTCATTCCGCCACAGAACCTTTACTAAGGGTACTTCCTTATTCCTTAGCTTTTTGACTTCCCGATCTAAGATCTGTATAGGTCGGCGTTCGAACTTAAGCTCTCTTGATCTTGTACTGGCTGGGGCTCTATCATCTGATTCACATCAGAGGTACATTTCCTGAGCATTGATACGTGGAAGACATTGTGGATAGCCGACATTTCTGGCGGTAACCCCAGTTCGTAGGCCACTTTGCCTACCCGTCTCAAATTGATACGGTCCCACATATCTCGGACTCAGCTTCCCTTTCTTTCCGAATCTCATCACCCTTTCATAGGGGCCACTTTCAGGAATACTGAATCCCCAACCTCAAACTCTAATGGTCTGCGTCGCTTGTCAGAGTAGCTTTTCTGCCGACTCTGAGCAGTCTCTATTCTCTGGCGAATATTCTTTATAGCCTGAGTGGTTTCATCTATAATATCGGTCTGGAGTCCCATCTCCTTCTTTTCACCACTCTCAAGCCAGCATATAGGAGATCTGCATTTCCTTCCGTATAGAGCTTCGTACGGTGCCATCCCGATAGTAGCCTGATAACTGTTGTTATAAGCAAATTCTGCCAGGCTCAGGTATCGACACCAGCTTCCCTTGAAATCCAAGGCATAAGCTCGCAACATGTCCTCTAATATCTGATTTACTCTTTCAGTCTGCCCGTCAGTCTGGGGGTGAAAGGCTACTAAATTTCAGCTTCGTGCCAAGAGCCTTCTGCACGTGTCCCCAAAAATCTGAAGTGAATTGACCATCCCTATCAGAGATAATGGTCTTGGGAACCCCGTGCAGTCGGATAATTTCCTTGACATACAGTTGAGCCAACTGCTCTACTGAATAGGTCATCCTGATAGCCAGAAAATGGGCAGACTTGGTGAGCCTGTCCACTATAACCCATATACCATCATATCCATTCGTCGTTCTAGGCAGCCCAGAGATGAAATCCATGGAGATGTCTTCCCATTTCCACTCGGGGATAGACAGGGGTTGCAAAACTCCTCCAGGCCTCTGGTGTTCTGCTTTGACCCTCTGGCAGGTCAAACACATACTGACATAGCGAGCTACATCCCGCTTCATACCGGACCACCAAAATTTGCTCTTCAAATCTTGATACATCTTGGTAGACCCAGGATGCATTGCATAAGGTGTTCCGTGAGCTTCTTCCAGAATTCTTGTCCGCAAGTCGGAGTCGTCGGGAACACATAATCGATCCCGCAGATATAAGACTCCGCTGTCTGAAATCCAAAATCCATCGTCCTTGCCTTCGAGAATCTCTTGCTTGATTCTCTGAAGACTCGATCCTGATTCTGCTTTTCCAGAATGTCACCGAATAATGTCGGCGCAATCATCAGGGTGGACAACTGTCCTGATATGATTTCAATCCCGTAATTCATAATTTCTTCCCCTAAGGGTTGTGACAAAGCTGACAAAGACATTAAAGCAGCACATGATTTTCTACTGAGAGCATCGGCTACCTTGTTGGCTTTTCCCGGATGGTACAGGATCTCACAATCATAATCCTTGACCAATTCGAGCCATCTGCGCTGTCTCATATTCAGATCTTTCTGGGTGAAGAAATACCGCAGACTCTGGTGATCTGTATAAACTTTACACTGAGTTCCATATAGGTAGTGCCTCCATATTCTCAGCGCAAAGACTACTGCTGCTAACTCTAAGTCATGGGTAGGGTAGTTTCTTTCATGTTCCTTCAGTTGCCTAGAGGCATAGGCAATTACCTTCCCATTTTGCATGAGCACAGCTCCGAGTCCAAGTTTGGATGCGTCGCTGTACATATCGAAACCCATATCGCTCTCGGGAAGAGTCAATATTGGAGCGCTAGTCAGCCTCCTTTTCAGTTCAGTAAAGCTCTTCTCACATTCCTCGGTCCATACATATTTCTTGTCCTTCTTTGTAAGAGCTGTCATAGGGGCTGCAATCCGAGAGAAATTCTCTACGAATTTTCTGTAATAGCCTGCTAGTCCGAGGAAACTTCGGATTTCACTGGCATTCTTGGGTCTAGTCCAGTTACTCACAGCTTCAATTTTAATTGGGTCCACCATTACTCCTTCCTTGGAGATAACATGTCCCAAGAATGATACTTGATCGAGCCAGAACTCGCATTTGGAAAATTTAGCATACAGTTGTTCCTTCTGAAGAATCTGTAGTACTATACTCAGGTGTTCAGCATGTTCTTCGGGAGTTCTCGAATATATAAGGATATCGTCGATAAAGACGATCACAAATCTGTCGAGGAATGCCGAGAATACCCGATTCATTAAATCCATAAACATAGCTGGCGCATTGGTAACTCCAAATGGCATAACTACGAACTCATAATGTCCGTATCTGGTTCGGAAAGCCGTCTTCGGTATATCCTCCTTTTTCACCCTAACTTGATGATAACCAGATCTCAGGTCAATCTTAGAGAATACCGTGGCTCCCTTCAGTTGATCGAACAGGTCATCTATCCTGGGTAAAGGGTACCTGTTCTTGATAGTCACGTTATTCAATGCCCGATAGTCGATACACATTCGCATCGACCCATCCTTCTTTTTCACGAACAATACGGGAGCTCCCCAGGGAGAATGACTAGGGCGGATGAGTCCCTTGTCAAGCAGCTCCTGTAACTGTCCCTGTAATTCCTTTAATTCCGTTGGCGCCATCCGGTATGGTGCCTTAGAAATGGGGTTAGTACCAGGTACCAACTCAATTGCAAATTCAATATCTCTTTCAGGTGCTAACCCTGGTAAGTCATCGGGAAATACCTCTGGGTAATTGCATACGACTTTGACGTCTTCTAGCTTCGGGCCCTCTGTAGGACTGGTATCAACCACATGAGCTAGAAATCCAGAGCATCCCTTTTCTAACATCTTCCTTGCTTTCAGGGCTGACAAGAATTTACTTGTCCTCTTCCTCGGCTCTCCGAGAAATTCGAACGGAATTTCCGCCTTAGGTCGAAAGATAACTCTTCGTTTCCGGCACTCAATGGAGGAGCCATATTTGTTCAAGAAATCCATGTCCAATATCACATCATAATCTGACATATCAAGCACTATCAGATCGCAGTAGAGTTCCCTATCTGCGATCCTGATTGGTGCGGCCTGTAGCATTTGGGTAGAGGGCATCACCTCACCCGAGGGCAGTGTTGTCAGAAATTTGCAGTCTAAATCTTGCAGTGACATATCCTTTCTTTTGGCATATTGCATAGAGATAAACGAATGTGTTGCCCCGGTGTCAAATAAAGCAGTAGCATACTGACTGTAAATAAATATCTGACCTGTGACAACGGTAGAGGCAGTCGCCACGTCTTCTTTCGTAAGAGAGAAAACCCTGGCGTTTGTTGTGGCAGGCGGGGCTTCTAATCTCCCCTGGCATATATGAGTACCATCTATAGCTGCCTGCATTAGGTGTAACTGGGGAGGAGCACCTTTGTACTGAACATATTGCGGCTGAGGTGCTTTGGCTACAGTAGGACACTCTCTGGCCATGTGTCCTTCCTTTCCGCAAGTATAGCATCTCCTGGCGCCTAAAAGGCATGTCCCTGGGTGCATCTTCCCACAATTGGCACATTGGGGATATTTAGGCTTCTTGCCTAAATAACCACTGGCAGATTTATCCCATGGCTTCCTCTTTCCGTTGTGATTCTTTTTCCAGTGGGGGTTGCTATTTGGAGGTTTCTGACCTCCCGACTGATTATGACTCTTGCTGGCAGTCAGGGGTTGGCTCTGCTGGTTAATATTCTTTAGATAATGCTCGGTAATAAGGGCGCTGCTGAACAGTTCCTCCGCAGTCTGGGGCCTATTAACGCCGCCAGCTACATTTAGAGCTATCTCGGGCCTGAGCATCTTGAGCATTAATCTGACCCTTTCCTTCTCTGTACTGACCAACTCCGGACATAATCGTGCCAGTCGGTTAAATTGCTTAACAGCATCGTTGACTGAGAGATTTCCCTGTCGAAATTCAGTGAACTCATCAAAATGCCTGTTTGTGACTCGCATATTAAAGAATTCCTCCAGAAATTCGGACTCGAAGTCCTTCCACTTCATCTGGTCCACTGACCTTCTAGCTTTTACCCGTTCCCACCACATCCTGGCGTCGCCAGTGAGGCAGAACGAGACACATTTAATTTTCTCGTGCTCGGGCCAGTCTAATAATTCCACTGTGCTCTCAACTGTCTTGAGCCAGGCCTGGGCGTCCCAGGGCTCGCAGGTGCCCGAGAACCTTTCCGGCTTCAGTCTCTGCCACTGAATCAGATAGGCCTCCTGTCGGACTCCTCGGACCGGAGTGTCCGAGGGTGCCTGTGCAGTTGGAGGCTCAGTAGGCATCACATTCTGACTTCCCTGCGGGGTTGCAGTGTTCCTCTGCTGGGTCATCAGAGTGTTTATTATCTGCTGTTGTTCAGTGACCTGACGCTGCAGATCTGTGATCACTTGCATCATATCAGGTGGGGGTGCTGTCTCGTTACCCCGATTGCTACGTCTTCTAGCCATATCTATCATACAGGTGATAAATAAGCTACCATAAGAATTAACGCTATTTTTCTTATTATGCAAGCATAAATCATCTCTATACATGTCATTACTGTACATGCGATAAAATAAAATAAATCGAGGTTAGGATCTCTTACTTGGAAGCGGCAGGATGAAGCTTGATGTGTGTGTGGTGGAGAGGAAACCTCGCACTGATACCAACCTGTAACGCTCGCCCTTATATCTACTCTCGGGGCGGGGTTACGTACATTCAATCATATAGTAATATTTTTTTTTCTTCTTTCTAGCATGGCATTAAAACCACAATGCAAGGGCTAAGGACTGAGCATGCTTGTTTAACTATCAAAGTCATTCTATAACATGATAAGTTCACTAGTAATGTAACTCATAGCATAATCAAGTATAAGAGACCTCCAAGGTAAACACTATCATGCCATGTCAATCCTAAACACTTATTGTCAAGGGAACATAAACATAAACATAAACATAAATATGTAGATATAGAAGTCTTTCTTTCCCGAGCCACCACCCCACACATCTTCAGCCTTCCTGCCTCTTTCTTTAGTTCATGTGTTCCTTACCTTTATCTGCAGCATAAGACAACACATAACTAGTAAGCATAAAAGCTTAGTAAGGATCCGGTCCTACTCGCAAAATCCATACGAAAGCATACAACATGTGTACATAACAAGACATAAGCATGAGTTCATCATAGCATACTAAACATCAAGTTTCTAAGCATGCAGCATATAGAATTTTAAGCATACCTACCACATGCAATAAATGTTTTTCAAAACAGTTCCATAATGGTATTACTTAAAAATACATCCATATCATATCGGGCCCTGTTGTGTACCAACTATCGCGCGGAACTATTGCGCGTTCCCTAATGAATTGGGGTAGCGAGCCACCAATTAATTAGAGCAGGACCCTTCCGTCCTACCGGAGCCATGACCTTACGTTAACATGCACCCCGGATTTGTTTAACGACCCCCTTACGAGTCGGGTACACAACTTCAAAAGTAAAATACTTATCATGCTTTTACATATATGCTAAGGAGTACTCCAAATCACTCTTACAGGACACACCACTCTTCAAGGGTGCTCATGATCCCGGAGGGACACACCACACAACATAAGGGGTGCTCTTGATCCCATACTTAGTAGAGTATCCGTTCAAGCATTTTAACATATCACATGCAATTTCATAAGTGTGCCCCATGGGCTATAAGGCATGTTCATACATACATCATATTTCGTATATGCATTTACACATATCATATTTCATACATGTTCATACATACATCATATTTCATACATGCATATACCTATATCATACTAAACATAATCATGTCCCGTAGGGTAGTTTCGCCTTCACATACAATTCATGCAACTTATTAAACATAAAGCACATCATGAGATAATTATGCAACCCTAGATCCTAGTCCTTCTAGGGTTGGCCGAAACTCAAGGGTAGGGGAAAATTAGGGTTTGAACTAAATATTCATACAGACATTCATACAAACATCTTGTATACACTATTCTTACCATACATTAAACATGGATATATTATAGGATAATTCAACCCTCACTAACCCAATTTTCTATGACTTGGCCGAAACCCATCCAAGCCCTAAACCCTAGTTTTTGTTATCACAAAATGAAGGGACACATCATATAGGTATACCCTAAGTTCCAAGGGGTCTTCACATGCATCAAAGGGTAACCAAGGTCTCCTCTTGGGTGTTGGCCGAAACCTACACCAAGGTATAACCCTAGATTTTGTTCACAATATTTTGAATGAATCACATATACATATACCCTAAATTCCAAGGGCCTACTCATGTAATAAAAGGAACCAAGGCCTTCCCCTAAGGGGGTGGCCGAAACATACAAGGGGTGTAACCCTAGTTTTTCATCCTTTTTGTTCATACCATCATGAAGAAATCAATATACATATCTACTCTAAGTCTCAAAGGTCTTCTCATGTATCAAGGGGAGAACCAAGCCTTCCCTTAAGGGGGTGGCCGAAACATGCTTAGGGGAAAAAGTCCCCATTTTCTAAACAATCAAGGAGACAACGCATACGATAACCATTACACTGCAGGCGAGGGGATACTTACATCCTTTCGCTTGAATTTCTTCTTCTCTTAAAATCTTAGGGTACCCTTGAAGAAGAAGAAGATGAGAGTTTCCCTTGTAGTCTTCTCTAGCAACCTTGGCCCTAGTAGAGGGCAAGAACCTTCAATGGGTTCCTTTCTCATTCCAATTCCCTAGGGTTAAAACCCTAGGGTTCACTTTTTTTTTCGAAAATGAAAGGGAAGAAGAAGAAGGGGATTTCGGTGATGAGAGGGAGGAAGAAGAAGAAGAAGAGGAAGTTATTCCAACTTCCCTTTCCCTTATTTATACTTTTCTCATGAAGAGACATGTCTCTTCGCTTCCCTCGATTCAACAAGAATGTTTCTTATTCTCTCTACAAGAAACATTGCTTGGTTCATTGGTTATGACATGGTGAGTGCAACGAAGAGGTTCAAGGTTCAAGGTTCAATCCTTGCTTCCTCCTTTCTACCTCTTCTTTTTATCACAATTTGCACTAATCCATATCAAAGCCTATTAAGCCAAGCCCATCATGAAATTTCATAATATTAATAATATTTCATGAATCCATAATTTTTCATAAGATTAATAATATTTCATGAACTTCATACTATTTCATATTCATGAATTCATAATATTTCCTAATATTCCATGATAATATTTCATGAATTTCATAATATTTCATATTCATGAATTCATAATATGTTCTAATATCCATGATAATATTTCATGAATTTCATAATATTTCATGTTCATGAATTCATAATATTTTCTAATATCCATGATAATATTTCATGAATTTCATAATATTTCATGTTCGTGAATTCATAATATTTCCTGATATCTATAATACTATTTAATGAATTTCATGATATTTCATAACATTCTATATGGGAAAATTTTGGGGCGTTACACTCTCTCTAGGGTCGACGCCCACTTCTCTCTCTAGGGCCGGCTCTCTCTACTCCCCTATGGCCGGCGCACATACCTAGGGTTGCCGTGAGCTTCCTCCACCAAGAAGGTGCCGAAGAAGAAGAAGAAGCGGATCGCGACTCCTTCCTTCCTTTCCCAGAATTTTGATTTCGTTACTTGGTGGTAAGTTTCCATCTTTCTCTTGTTAATCTAGTTTTGCCTTTGGAGAATCTAGTAGTTCTCGCCGGCACAAAACTCGTGGCTTTACGAAGTCATCCCGAAGAGAACTCGGCGTGGACGCGAATAGAGACGGAGCTTCCAAGGGACGCTACGGTTGGATCTCGTCCCT
The DNA here is from genome assembly GCA_024364735.1 of Boesenbergia rotunda. Lineage (NCBI taxonomy): Eukaryota > Viridiplantae > Streptophyta > Magnoliopsida > Zingiberales > Zingiberaceae > Boesenbergia > Boesenbergia rotunda. Next base: position 22,712 of record JAGFNQ010006140.1, on the reverse strand, counting down.
TACTTCGAGTTACGAGAGGTACGAAGTAAATTAGTTTACTTTTCCGCAAAATTTTAATTTATGATCATGTCCACACATCATAAAGTCGCATGCTAGATACGTGGTTAAAAATAATTTGAGAAATTATTTATGCTAATTCTTCCGCTGCACGTAAATATTTAAAAATTTACGAACCCGTATCCTTGTCAACATGCACCCGGTCCCAACATATTGTGTCAAATGTAGGAGAATACAAGAATGCATATGAGCTATGGAGAAAGGTGATAGCTCTACATGAACATTCGACACAAGGACAAGGAGAAGAAGAGTCCAAGGAAGAGGGGTCATTGGTCCAAGAGAAGGAGAAGGACCAATCGGAAGTTGAGTCAAGTTCAACATCCCAAGAAGAGGAGGAGAGAGTTGAATCGTCCACATCCTCAAGTGTGGAGGAAATAGAAGAAGTTTCCACGTCAAGGATTGAGGGAGAGGAGAGACCATCCTCAATACCGGAGGAAGAAGAAGCTTCCACCTCCGTCAAAGCAAAATCAAAAGATCATATAATATGCTTTGGGTGCAACCAAAAGGGACACTACAAGGAAAAGTGTCCATTGGGTAAAAAAAGGAGGTAAACCCCAAACTCAATTCAAATAGTTTGAAAACTAACATGAGTCATAGAAATGGAGCAAAGAAGGATAAGAAGCATATAATTTACTTCACGTGTGGTGAGCATGAACACTATCACACCAAGTGCCCAAAGAAAGGAGAGATTAAGAAATTGGCGCACTTAAAGAAATTGGAAAAGAAAAGGAGCTCGAGTCAAGGGGGAGCTTCAAAGGTAAAAGGGAAGGTAATCTCTTGTTTAAAATTAAATACAATTTCAAATTCTTATATGCATGTTAAGAATAATTATGGATTTAGGTATAATGATAGGAATAGGGTTAACAATGTAGATAATTCTAGAAAATCATTATCCAAGGCTAGACCAAGGAAGACCCAAACTACCATGCCTAAGGGGAGGAAGGTGGTTCATGATCAAGGCACACATCCCAAGAAGGGGAGACATATGCGTAGAAAGGTGGGTAGGTCTAGAAATGTCCAAGGTGGACATGTTGACTCTAGGGTTGGGGCTCTAGAGTTGGAAAATCAAGTCTTGAGGGTAAAACTTGAAGAAATGGAAAGAATCCTAGGTAGGGTCATTATTGGACCTAGGAGACTTGACATGAGTTTGGGTGTTCAAAAATCCAAAAATGTTAAAATGGATACATCTAAGGCAAATGGAAGAAAATATGCTAGGGTAGCATACAATTATGACAAGGATGGAAGACTAGAGAATGGCAAGGGAATGCCATTTTAAGGGTAAGAAGTGCTTAACCAAGGACAAGGTGTCCAAAGGTAAGGAAGGTAAGGTTGTAGGCCAAGAGTCACCGGAGGTACACCGGTGTGGTCTAGGGTTTGTTGAGTCACCTAGGGAGGTGGCTAAGGCTAAGAGCTCAAGGGAGAGCTCTAGGTGCCAAGTTGGAACCCATGGTCTATGGATCCCAGGAGGTTTTTCTCTCAGAAGTCTAGAAGGGTCATAAAGTGTGCCAAAGGAGTTGAAGACGGATTTGAGTCTCAATTCATGGGTTTTGGCACATTGGAGTTGTGTATCATGCATGGAAATATGACATTGAGGTCATATAGCATGAAATTTAGGATGTGATATGTAAATGCTATATAAATCAATGCTAGAGATGCATTGTGGCTTGGTATGGGCAGAGACATCAAGAGGAGGTCAAAACTAAGATTTTATGTCAAGGTTCAATTGAACCATTTAGCTAGTTTTGGGCTTTGTGGCAATCTTGGGAATGATAATAGATACATTTTTTAGTGTATTTTTCCCAAGTAGATATGGGTACCACAAACCTCTCCACAAAATTTAAAAAATTTTAGAGATTTGTAGAATTTCTGATGCATTTCTGAATTTGGGTCAGAAATGCTGAAATTAGGGTTTTCAGAGTATCAGTCGATTGGTAGATGAGGTAGTCGACTGGTCAAGGCTGAAATGGTTTTCAGCAATCAAAGATGTCAAAATGATGTAAAACAAGTGTGTAATCTTATGGGGAGTTAGTACACTGTGTTTATGATCATTAGTGATTAAATGATCCAATAAGAGGGAAATTGTTGGAGTCTTTTTAATGTGTGACAAAGGGGGAGAGGTGTTGGGTTTAAGTGGGAAACCAAATATGCCTTTGTAAGAAATCCTAGGTCCAGGAGGAGCTTAGGTAAAGGGGGAACATTGTTGTTCATTTGGTGGCGTAAGGGGAACCTTGGAGAGGTTCTTAAAAAACCTTTGTAAGTTCAATGTAGGGGGAGCCTTTGAAAGTTTTTAAAAAGCCCGTTTTGGTAAAAATTCCTAACTTGGGGAAGTTAGGTGTGGGGATGCCTTGGGATAGGATCCATGTTGCATTGCATATGCATTGGCGGTTTAAGTCCAAATGGTTATTAGCATTGTTTTTTTGCTATTTGTTTTCCCTAAGCTAAACGTATTGCCAAACATCAAGAAAGGGGAGATTGTTGGGGAAATCTATGGTCCGGAGTGACCATGTGTTTTAATGTTTGGGCAAAGGGTTTACGTTAGGTTTACCATTGTGGTTTGATATGTGTGATTGAGTTTGCAGGACTTGGTGAGTCACACATGGAGTACGCATCCAAGGGACGAGAGCCGAGGGAAGAGGACTCCAAGGGCATGCCGAGGGAAGTGGACTTCAAAGGGCATACGTGAATGATTGCATGGAGGCAAGCCAAGGGCTTACATGCGCATCTGAGGGACGACAGCCGGTGGAAGAGGACTTCAAGGGGCGAGCCAAGGGAGTGGACTTGAAGGCATACGTGAAAGAGGGTCTTCGGAGTAAGGGAGAGTGAATATGTAAGCTAGGCAGTCGACTGGGAATGGATAAGTCGACTGGTCTGGGATCAGTCGACTGATTAGGTTAAAAATCTAGTCTTTGAGTTAGCCGTTGGCTAGCTGTTGCGGTGGGATCAATCGACTGCCCTGGGGGCAGTCGACTGGCAGTAGCTAGTTCAACCTAAGGCTCTATTTAAAAGAGCTCCGTTTTAGCTGAGAGTCTTTGACGAAATGAACTTGGTTAGAGCTCATTAGTAGTCTTTTGTGCTCAGAAGTGTCGTTCAGGTTGTGGCGAGGTTTCTCCACCCACAAGGAACTACACGAGCTAGCCGGAGGGCATCCGAGGATTCATCCATCGACCGATCAGGATCGTCCACCTTACGGACAGCCGTGGAGTAGGAGCGTTATCTCCGAACCACATAAAGGTGACGTGTTAGCGTTGGTTTGAGTTTGTTATTATTGTTTCCGCTTGCGCATAGTAACGTTGTAGGTAGAAAATCAAACCAAAGCTATTCACCCCCTCTAGCTTCACGGTAAGATCCTAACAGACCGGTGTGGTCTAGCCTTTGTTGAGTCACCTAGGGAGGTGGCTAAGACTAAGAGCTCAAGGGGGAGCTCTAGGAGCCAAGTTGGGACCCATGGTCTATGGATCTCGGGAGGATTTTTCTCGAAAGTCTAGATGGGTCATGGAGTGTGCCAAAGGATATGGAGATGAGTTTGAAATCTCAATCCTAGGGATTTGGCACAATGGGTTTAAGTTTCATGCATGAAAATATGACATTGGGGTCATATAGCATGGAAGTTGATTTTTGATGTGTAGATGCCATATGAATCAATGCTAGGGATGCATTGTGGTTTGGTATGGGCAGAGACATCAAGAGGAGGTCAAAACTAGGACTTTAGGTCAAGGTTAAATTGAACGGTTTAGATAATTTTGGGTTTTGTGTCAATCTTGGGATTGGTGATCGATACATGTTTGAATGTATTTTTCCCATGTAGATATGGGTACCACAAATCTCTCCTCAAAATTTAAAATTTTTTGAAGATTTATGGAATTTCTGGTGCATTTCTGAAATTGGGTTAGAAATGATGAAAATGGGATTTTCAGGGTGCCATTCGACTGGGTCAGAGGGCAGTCGACTGGTAAAGGCTGAAACTGCTTTTCAACAATCGAAAGGGGTCCAAATAATGTAAAATAAGTGTGGAATCTTATGGTGGGGTTAGTACACTGTGTTTATGAGCATTAGAGGTTAAAGGATCCAATAAGAGGGAAATTGTTGGAGTCTTATTGATGTTTGGCAAAGGGGGAAGAAGTGTTGGGTTTAAGTGGGAAACCAAACACGCCTTTGCAAGAAATTCAAGGTAAAGGGGGAGCTTAGGTAAAGGAGGAGCATTGTTGCTCATTTGGTGGCGTAAGGGGAATCTTGGAGAGGTTCTTAAAAAGTCTTTGTAAGTCCAATATAGGGGAGCCTTGGAGAGGTTTTAAAAAGCCCGGTTTGATAAAAATCATAAACTTATTAGGGAGGTTAGGTGTGGGGATGCCTTTTGATAGGATCCATGCATATTTGCTATTTGATGGTTATTAGTATTGGCTTTGCTATTTGTTTTCCCTAACTTAAACGTATTTTCAAACATCAAAAAGGGGATATTGTTGAGGCAATCTATGCTCCGGAGTGACCATGTGTTTTGATGTTTCGGCAAAGGGTTTAAGTTAAGTTTACCCTTGTGTTCGATATGTGTATTTAAGTGTGCAGGTTTGCAGGATACACATGGACTTAGCTGGACGACTTTGGGTCTGATGAAGGATGGTGTGAGGAGACAAGCCGTGGGCTTGTATGCATCCGAGGGACCGTGGACAAAGCAGGGATGATGAGCCAAGGGAAGCGGACTTCGAGGCATACACGAAGGATGGCATGGGAGACAAGCCATGGGCTTGCATGCATCCGAGGGATGAGAGCCAAAGTCGAAGAGGGCTTGAAGGCAACATGTCGAGGCTGTTGAATGGAGAGTCAACTAAGTCGTGAGGGGTCGAGTGCTGAGGGAATTGTACTCGGGAAGGAAATCCTAGGATTCGAGTGCTGAGAGAAATGTACTCGGGAAAGGGAAACCTTAAGTATAGGGGTGGACCAGTCGACTGATGCTTGATCAGTCGACTGATGAAGTCCACAGAAAGATTTGTCGACTGGCGACTGATGGCAGCTAAAATTCGAACGTTAGGCTGTAATGTTCGAATCCAAGTGGGACCAGTCGTCTAGCCTTGGACCAGTCGACTAGTAACGATCATTTCAGCATAGAGCACTATTTAAAGGGGCTCAGTTTTGGCTGAAAGTTCTTGACGAAATTGGCTTTGGTTAAAGGCCAATTAGTAGTCTAAGTGCTCAGAACAGTGTTGCGGGTTGTGGCGAGGTTTCTCCACCCACAAGGAGCTACACGAGCTAGCCGGAGGTCTTTTGGGGAGTCATCCACCGACGGATCAGGATCGTCCACCTTACGGACAGTCGTGGAGTAGGAGTTTCATCTCCAATCCACGTAAAGGCGATGTGTTAGCATTGTTTAGTTTAGATTTGAGATTTCCGCTTGCGCTTGCTAACCATTGTAGGAAGAGAATTGAAAGAGAAAGTTATTCACCCCCTCTAGCTAAACGGAATGGTCCCAACAGAGCTCCCTGATAACCGTTTCAGTCGTGTCACGGTTTCAAATACAATTTAAGTATCGAATTCCTCTAAACTAATGTAGCATAGAGTAACTCGAGTCGTCTCCCAACGAATGTAGTTGATACATGATAATTCTCAGAATCGTATTTTATTGCTTTTGGATTTTTGATATCAAACTGGGGTTTGGATTTAAACTTTAAGACTACGAAAAGACTTAGCAAAGCAGGTATGAAATCTAGTCTAATTAAGGAGAGACAGTACAGGTAAGGAAATCTAATTTAACCTAATTACAAGTGCAGTAAGGAAAAGACAACTGGAAATTAAGCATCAACAAAATTAAATAGGGAACAGAAACCTACAGCATTAAGGAAATTTAATTTCCTAACCTAATTGCATGTAATGAAGACAGAGAACTTAAAGACATGGGAAAAAACAATACAAAACAAGAGTTTATCAACTAAGAAACATCACAATTGAAATTAACTGTTCTAAGAGGCATTTGACCAAACACCTCATATGCATGATTGAAATTTCTTCAAATAAGTGCAAATTGAAATGGGAAAGGATCATCAAATACAAACATTCACTCAATCAAACACATAGCAATTCAAACTATCACATAACAATAGAATCTGAAATAATTGTAATCAGGGGCATTTAATCAAACACGAATGGAGCATGATCTAAATGGCTTAAAGTATGTGCCAATTGATATGGAAAAGTTCTATCAACTACAAATATTCAACATCCACACATAACATTCATCAAATAAGATCAATCTTCAACTGACAATGCAATTAAACCACCAGTTAATCCACTCTAATGAGCTGCTGCAAAACTTCTGTGAGAGAATTGAACTGCCGAAGATAATTCTGTAGAGAAATGAGCTGCTGAATTGAAACTGATGAAAAGCTGCTGAATTGAAACTGATGAAGAACTTCTGGAATTGGAGAACTACTGCTGGATAGAAATGGAAATGCTGTGAAGAGAAAACTGCTGGCTACTGGATTGCGAAGGCACTGAATTCAGGGAATGGAGGAACTGCTGTAATTGAAGGACTGCTGGAAGGGAGAAACTGGAAGAGATTGCTGAGAAGAAATGGATCTACTACTGGATGAAGCTGCCGACCTACTGAAGAAAAGCTGTGAAACATTAAACTGCTGGAGAAAAAAAACTATGAAACATTAAACTGCTGCAGAAAAGCTGTAAGAAATTGATCGTCGGCTGCGGAGGAAGTGGATGATCGTTCCTCTCAACCCGAGAGGAAGCTGCGGTGAAGGAGATGGTCGACTAAGGCTCGAACCCCGTGCCCTAGTTCGTGCGATCGCGTGCGGTGGAGATGGCTGGCTTCTCTCCGAACCCCAAAAGAGAAAACCCTTACTCTCTTCTCTTCGAACCCTGACAGAGAAGAGGTGGAGATGGAATACCGGCCGGCGGCGATGAAGGTGGATGGGATCGCCGGCGGTGAAGGTGGAGAGGATGAGTTGCGCGTGTGTGTGTGCCGAACGATGCCCTAGCTCTGCGTTCCTCTTCCTTTTGTTTGTGTCCCTGGCTCCAGTGATTGGGTTTGGCTCAGCCAACATCAGCGATTGGATCAGTCAGCCAAGCCTTCGAGTTAACCCAGCTCAGATTCATTGGTTCGGTCAGCCAAGCCAGCTTCGGTTCAGTCCAGCCAGAGCTTAGAAATTGGGTTTAGCTCAGCGGTTCAGCCTTGGTTCAGCTTTAATTCAGCCAGCAAATGGGTTCGGTTAAACAGATCAGGTTTTAGCCCAGTTCTGGTCCAGCAGATTGAGTCCAGCCAACCAAGCCAGAGTTCACAGCCCAGAAGAGAATTAGCAATGGACAGCTGAGATCGATTTGGCTTCATCCAACAGTCGGATCTCTCCAGATCTGAACCAAACTCCACAGATCCCAATCAATGGTCCTGATCTACCTGTCCCCAGCTCGGATTGACCAGATCAGTGGCGGATGGTTCAGATCTTCCTTTTTCTTGAATGGATGGTCTAGAACATCTTGAGCTTGATCCAACGGTCAGATTACTTCTGATTTGGTTGAAATTTTCAGATCTTGATCTATGGCCAGGATTGATTCTATCTTGAACTCGGATTGACCAGAAGTTGACAGATGGCTCAGATCTAGCCGTTCTCTGGAATGGACGGCTTCTAATAATCCGATGCTTGATCCCTTTAATCTGGATCCAATGCTGACTCAAGTCTGACCTGATTTGATCTAGGTCCATGATCAATTGAAGCCTACAAAATGATATTCAAATTTAGTGCAAAAAATATCTCAAATATACAAAGATTTGAATTAAAAGCCAAAATAGAGGGAATACATGAAACCTAATACAATTGCAAACTTAAGCATATAAAATGTGAATCAAACATGGATTTTAGAGCCTAAAATAATCAACAAAAATGATGGTTATCACTCCCCCTTGAGCTCTTAGCCTTAGCCACCTCCCTAGGTGACTCACTTATAAACACAAGGCCACACTGGTGTACCTCCGGTGGCTTTTGGCCTACACCCTTAACCTTCTTAACCCTGGACCCCTTGTCCTTAGTTAAGACTTTCTCCTTGCTTTTAAATGGCATCCCCTTGCCATTTTTGGACTTCCCCTTGCCATAGTCATATTGCACCCTTGCATATGACTTCTCCATAGCATTGGAGAACTTAGATCTGTACCCTTGACCCGATCTATCATTGTTGGATTTTTGACCACCCAACACCATACCTAAACCCTTAGATCCAATAGTGAATCTATCTAGGGTTTTCTCTAATTTATCAAGCTTTGCCCTCAAAGCTTGATTTTTTTCCTTTCTAGGTTCTCAAACCTAGAATCAACATATCCACCTTGAACATTCCTAGACCTACCCATTCTAGGCATGTGTCTTCCCTTCTTGGGATTAATGTCTTGGTCCTTAGGTCTAAATGTTCTAGGTTTATCATGATGCATGAATTTCTTAGGGTTTTGATATGCAATATTAACCCTATTTTTATCATGATATCTAAAATCAAAATTATGTATGGGTAAATAATTGATATTATTTCTAGCATGCATGGAGGAATTTGAATTACATCTAAAGTTAGGGATTACCTCCCTTACTCTTGTAGCTCCCCCTTGATGTGAGCTTTTCTTCTTCTCCTTCTTCTCCTATTTCCTCAAATGTTCTAATTTCTTGAATTCTCCTCTCTTTGGGCAGTTGGTGTGGTAGTGTCCTAGCTCACCACATGTGAAGCACCTTATATACTTCTTCTCCTTCTTTTCCCTACAACCCATGTTAGAATTTTAAAAAATTGACTTAGATTTAGGGTTTACCTTCTTTTTCTTACCTTTCGGACACTTGTCTTTATAGTGTCCCTTTTCATTACACCCAAAGCAAATAATGTTGTCCTTTGACTTTGCTTTGGTGGAGGTGGAAACTTTTTTTGCTCCGGTATTGAGGATGGTCTCTCCTCCCCTCAATCCATAAAGTGGAGACTTCTTCTTCCCCCTTTGATGAAGTGGATGGTTCTTCAATTTCTTGTGTCACTTCACATGAGGAGATGGATGAATCTTTTTCTTCTTTCTCCTCCTCTTCTGATATTGAGCTTCTTTCCTCATCCAATTGGTCTTTTTCCTCTTCTTGGACCATTAAGCTCATTTCCTTAGGCTCTTCTACTACTTGAGCTTGTGTAGGATTTTGATGTAAAGCTATCATTTTGTTCCATAGCTCGTGAGCATTTTTGTATTGACCTACACAACTAATTATATCATTAGGCAAAACCTTAAGTAATATTGAAATTACCTTCTCATTTGCCTTTGATTGAGTTTGTTGCTCCTTGGTCCAATATCTTGATCGGAGCTTCTTCCCATGCTTATCCTTCGGGGCTTCAAATGGATATTTTAGTGCGATCACTAAATCCCAATCCATGTTGAACCATACGTCTATCCGCATCCTCCAATAATCGAAACTCTCTCGATCGTAAGGAGGTGGAATGTTAATGTCGCCGCCTAAGCGTTCTTCACGCACCATTTCCTCTAGCTTTTTGCTCTCCCGACGGTTAGTCCATAGACGAGCGACCCCAGCTCTGATACCACTTATTGGGACCTTGACATATGGCTAGAAGGGGTGAATAGCTGATCACCCACTTCAATCGCAGTTTTCTTCCTAGACATTGTTAGTCCGCAAGCGGAATAACAAATAACTAAAATTAACGACTAGAAGAGATAAATTGATTTACGTGGTTCAGAGATAAGGCTCCTACTCCACGGCTATCTGTAAGATGGACGATCCCGATTCGTCGGTGGATGAGTCCCCGGAAGACCTCCGGCTAGCTCTTGTCGCTCCTTGTGGGTGGAGAAACCTCGCCACAACCCCTTGACAATATTTGAGCACTAGAAGACTACTAATAAGCTCTAACCAAGCTTATTTTGTCAAGATGTCTCAGCCAAAACTGAGCTCTCTTTAAATAGAGCTCTTTGCTGAGAAGACCATTACCAGTCGACTGGTCCAAGCAGTAGTCGACTTGTCCCACTTGGATTCAAACGTTACAGCCCAACGTTCGAATTCCAGCTGCCATTAGTCGACTGATCCAAGGATCAGTCGACTGATCCAAGGATCAGTCGACTGATCTTTCTGTGGACTTCATCAGTCGACTGATCCAAGCATCGGTCGACTGGTCCACCCATAAACCTATGGTTTCCCTTCTCGAGTATAATTCTCTCAGCACTCGAACCCTAGGATTTCCCGAGTACAATTCCCTCAGCACTCAAACCCTCACGACTTTGCTGACTCTTCATCCAACAGCCTCGATCTGTTGCCTTCAAGCCCTCTTCGACTTTGACTCTCGTCCCTCAGATGCATGCAAGCCCACGGCTCGTCTCCTCATGCCATCTTTCACGTATGCCTCGAAGTTCGCTTCCTTCGGCTCATCGTCCTTACATTGTCCACGGTCCCTCGAATGCATACAAGCCCACGGCTTGTCTCCTCACACCATCCTTCACCGGACCCGAAGCCGGACCGCTAAGTCCATGTGTATCGTACAAACCTGCACACTCAAATACACATATCAAACACAAAGGTGAACCTAACTTAAACCCTTTGCCCAAACATCAAAACACATGGTCACTCCGGACCATAGATTGCCTAAACAATAGTCATGGAGGTTAAGTTGGATCTCGACTTTCTCGTCACTTGGGTAGCAATGATGCATTGCTAGATGTAGCTCATTGCTTATGTGTCTAATGTAGTTTAGACACATTGTCAACGTTACGAGAACCTATTGGGTCACACACTAAGGACACGATGCTTCGGAGATTAGTTGATCTTAGTTTGACTAAGATTTGATCCGAATTCAATTAATTGAGTTAGACTCAAGTGAATCCTATTGGATTATGAGATTGAGTCTAATTTGAGTTAGACTCATCTAGATTAGACTCAACCACTTAATTATGGATAATATTCATTAAATAGTTTAATGAAAATTATTTAAGAGGAAGGCTAAGAGACATTCTATTCATTAAATGAATAGAATATTAAGAGTTTCAAAAAATACCAAAATGCATGGTAGTCATTGGGTTTTATTAGCATTAAGATGAGAGAAGCTCAAAGGACATAGACCCTTGGTATTCATTAGATGAGTATAAATACCCTCTCTTGTCAAAGGCTAATGAGAGGCACTTCTCTTCTTCTTCTTTCTTCCTCCTTGTCCAAAACTCCCTAGTGGAGGTTCTTGTGCTTTGTGAACCATCTCAAGTTGCTAGCACAACTAAGGTGGTTCCTCTCCGAGGCAAAGATCATGTTCGTGTGGATACGCATAGAGGCACGGACACTTAAACGTTCAAGAGATCCGACATACCTCGGATAAGCGGGATAAGCGAAGGGCACGCGCCAAAAGTATACCTATACGATAGGATTTTTGTAAATTCACTTTGTATGAGTTTTCTTTCGCATGGATCACTCAAGGGATCTTATTTCCGCTGTAAATTTTAAATATTTTTTCCCATAGATCCCTATAGTGGTATCAGAGCCACTTGCGAAAGATCATACAAAGTTTAGAAAAAAACTTTTATATGTGATATAGAAATAGGACATAATTTTGTTGTGGATTGTATAATGTATGAACATTTATTGAGATACAAAAGTTTGTGTTGATCAAACTAAATGTCTATAGCATTATCATATGAATATGAAAGTGTGCTATGGCCCGATTGTACTCAACAAATTTTATAACATTTAGTTTCGGCTCATGAGCATTTTTACAATCATAATAAAATTGATGTCCTAAATCTATTGTGTGTGATTGATAACATGGTGCATGGTTATGACCTTAACCCCAATATGATTGGATGTATATGTGTGTGTGCATGTTGTAATGTAATTCATAATACGGCCTGTGTGTCGTGTCTTATCTCTATTTTTCTAGTTGTAAAATAGATTTAGACTCGAATCTAACTCGAGTTTTCCTAATTTGTAATGTACAAAATGAGGAGTAGAATGCCCATTGAAGGATGAAGTTACAAGAAGGGTGTGCGAAACATGACGACCGAAGGATGCACTTGAAGAAGATGTTATCCCTAGATTGACCATCGATTTTCTCATTGGCTTGAGAAGATCGTAGCATACGGGTCATAACAATGTCACATTTATCGCTTATATGTTGATATATGAATGTGTGTATGTGATGCATGATTAGATAAATATTTATCCTAATTAAGTCAGCTCGATATGCCTACCAAAGTTTGATACTCATAAACTACCTCGATCATTTGTTGTTGGGTTTGCCAAAGCAAAGCGACACATTTTATCTTGGTAGAGTGAGAGAGGACAATTGTGATGTCCCACTATCGAACTTTGGGTGAGACTTAACTAAGTCACCTCAATTGGATTGAGAAACTTAGAGGCATATCCCAAAAGTTGGGAAAATTAGATAATAGAACAATTATACTAAGTCTTGGGCGATTAGCTAAAGCTAACTCAAGATGATGTGTAATGTGGATCTTGACCCTTTGTTTCCAAGAGTTGCATAAGATGTAATTGGTAAAATATTACCTACCTAATTGTACCAAGTCTTGTGCGATTAGCCAAAACTAACTCAAGATGAGGTATAATATGGATCTTATCCCACATGAATATGGTCGCCTTTTGGTTTGGAGCTAGTAGTATGGGCAAATTGAGTCTGCCTACACCCATGGCTAGCCCCTATCAAAGCTCTACGATTCAGTGGGAGTATCATTTAATTAAAGACCTAATTAAATGATCTAGATATGATACTTATTTCTGTATGGTTTACTGCTGTAGATCACCATGTCATCTAACACGTCAAATACTCTCTCTCTCTACGATGCATCCTTAAGAAGGACAAGCTCAACGGAGCTAATTTCCTGGACTGGTACAGAAACTTGAGGATCGTCCTCAAGCAAGAACGAAAGTTGTACGTCCTAGAGCAACCTCTTCCAGAAGCATCCGCCACTACTGCTACCCGTGTGGAAAAAGATATTTACAAGAAGCATCAGGATGATGCACTTGATGTATCATGCCTCATGCTTGCCACCATGAACTTTGAGCTTCAGAAGCAACATGAGAACATAGATGCACATGATATGGTTGAGCACCTAAAACAACTATATCAAGGGTAAGCTAGGCACGAGCAGTTTGAGGTATCTAAGACCCTATTTACATGCAAGATGCAAGAAGGAACTCCCGTAGGAACTCACGTACTCAAGATGATTGGGTATATCGAGAACCTTGAAAGATTGGGATTTCCACTGGGCTAAGAATTGACCACGGACCTTATCCTGCAATCATTGCCAGAAGGGTACAGTCAATTATGAACTATAACATGAATGAAATTAACAAGCCATTGTCTGAGATGCTCAGCATGTTGAGAACTGCTAAAATCAATCTCAAGAAAACCAAGACCAGTAATGTACTGATGGTACAGAAGGGCAAAGACAAATGGAAATCTAAGGGCAAGGGTAAGACCCAAGTCAAAGGCAAGGCCAACTCTACTGCACTGAAGGCCAAAGGTGGGGTGTCTAAGAAAGGGACCTGCTTCCACTGTGGTGAGACTAGACATTGGAAGCGGAATTGCAAAATCTACCTAGAGGAAGTAATGAAGAAAAGAAGTGAGACTTCTGCCTCAGGTATTTTTGTTATAGAAGTCAATCTATCTATTTCTTCTTCTTGGGTATTAGATACCGGTTGTGTATCTCACAATTATACTAATGTGCAGAGCCTTCAAAGAGCTAGATCATTGACAAAGGGCGAAGTCGACCTACGAGTAGGCAATGGCGCAAGAGTTGCTGCTATAGCTGTAGGAACATATTCCTTGTCTATGTCCATTGGGCTTATCTTAGAACTAGAGGAGTGCTTTTATGTACTTGCACTAACTAAGAATATAATTTCTATATATTGTTTGGATAAGAAAGGATTTTCATTTATCATAAAGGGACTTTATGTACTTGCACTAACAATTGCGCCCACTTTTATGTACTTGCGGGCGCAATTGTTCTATAATGTTAAATGATATGTGCCTATTATAGTGCACCACTTATGAATGGACTCTATGTTCAAGACTTAGAGAACTCAATCTATAACATAAATACCAAACAATTCAACCCAAATGATTTGAACCAAATATATCTCTGGCATTGTTGCTTAGGTCATATAAATGAGAGTCGCATATCCTAGCTCCATAAGGATGGATTACTGGACTCATTTGATTTTAAATCATATGAGACATGTGAATCTTGTCTTCTAGTCAAGATGACCAAGACTCCATTTAGTCGACACGCCGAAAGAGCGACAGACTTATTAGGACTCATACATACTGATTTATGTCGCCCTTTTAATGTCACAGCTAGAGGAGGCTATCAGTACTTTATCACTTTCATTGATGATGTCAGTAGATATGACTATGTGTATCTCATGAAACACAAGTCGGAATCCTTTGAAAAGTTCAAACAATTCAAAAGTGAAGTACAAAACCAACTTGGCAAGAATATTAAGATGCTTCGATCAGATTGAGGTGGTGAATACCTTAGCCAAGAGTTTCGTGACCATCTAGCTGAGTGTGAGATCATATCCCAACTCACCCCACCTAGAACACCACAGTGGAATGGTGTGTCCGAGTGGAGAAATCGTACCCTATTAGATATGGTATGATCGATGATGAGTCAGACAGATCTTCCTACTTCCTTCTAGGGATTCGCTCTAGAGACGACTCTTTTCACACTTAACCGAGCTCCATCAAAGGCCATTATAAAGACACCATATACGATATGGACTGGAAAGAGTCCCACGATGTCTTTTATGAGGATTTGGGGTTGTGAGGCTTACGTTCGATGTCAAGTCTCAAACTAGGACCCAAATCTGATAAGTGCTATTTTGTAGGATATCCCAAGAAAACGAAGGGATATTACTTCTACAATCCAACTCTAGGCAAAGTGTTTGTCGCTAGAAATGACGTTTTTCTAGAATGAGAGTTTATTTTTAGAAGCAATAGTGGGAGTAAAATACATCTTGAAGAAGTTCAAGATGTAGATAGTACGGAGGTCTTGATGGACATTGAACAAACGCCATAAGATATTGTGGATCATGAGATTGTTGCACAAGAAGTTGTGGAGCAACAACTTGTTCAAGTAGACCAACCTCTTCGCAGATCTGATAGGATATATCGTCAGCCTGAGAGATATTCATTTATCTTATCTGACCATGATGACGTTATGCTTGTTGAGTTGAATGAGCCTACATCCTATCAATAAGCTGTGATGAGCCCAGATTCTGAGAAATGCCTAGAGGCCATGAGGTCCGAAATAGAATTCATGTACACTAACCAAGTACGTACTTTAGTTGATCCACCTGAGGGGATTAAACCCATTGGGTATAAGTGGGTCTTTAAAAGAAAGACTGGCATGGATGGTCTTATGCATACCTATAAAGGGCGGTTGGTAGCTAAAGGTTTCATGCAGATTCATGGTATTCATGGTATCGACTATGATAAAACCTTTTCACCAATTGCGATGCGTAAGTCTATTCGGATCATGCTTTCTATTGCAACTTACCATGATTACAAGATCTGGAAGATGGATGTCAAAACCGCATTCCTAAATGGGAATCTACTTGAGGATGTGTACATGACACAACCTGAGGGTTTTGTAAATCCAAAGCATGCTGGAAAGGTATGTAAGTTGCAAAGGTCAATTTATGTAAATCCTGAGGGGATTAAACCCATTAGGTGTAAGTGAGTCTTTAAAAGAAAGACTGACATGGACGGTCTTATGCATACCTATAAAGGACGGTTGGTAGCTAAAGGTTTCAAGGAGATTCATGGTATCGACTATGATGAAATCTTTTCACCTGCGATGCTTAAGTCTATTCGGGTCATGCTTGATATTGCAACATACCATGATTACGAGATCTGGCAGATGGATATCAAAACTGCATTCCTAAATGAGAATCTACTCGAGGATGTGTACATATCACAACCTGAGAGTTTTGTAGATCCAGAGCATGCTAGAAAGGTATGTAAGTTGCAAAGGTCCATTTATGGGCTAAAGCAAACTTCTCGAAGCTAGAGTCTTCGATTCGATGATGCAATCAAAGCGTTTGGCTTCATCAAGAATGAAGATGAACCCTGTGTCTACAAGAGGGTTAGTGGGAGAATAGTTATCTTCCTAATTTTGTATGTGGATTGCATACTCCTCATTGGAAATGATATCCCTTCACTATAGTCTGTGAAGACGTAGCTAGGGAATTATTTTTCAATGAAAGACTTAGGTGAAACAGCCTATATCCTAGGCATCAAGATCTATAGAGATAGATCTAAGAGATTGCTTGGCTTATGTCAGAGTACATATATTGACAAGGTGCTTAATCGTTTTGCCATGCAAAATTCCAAGAAGGGATTTCTGTCGATGTCACATGGTGTGAGTCTTTCGAAGACTCAATGTCCCTCTTCTAAGGAGGAGAGAGATCGCATGGATCAGATTCCTTATGCATCCGCTATTGGATCTATCATGTACGCTGAGCTTTGTACTCGTCCAAATGTCTCATATGCTTTGAGCATGACGAGCAGATACCAGTCAGATCCAGGTGAAAGTCATTGGACAACTGTCAATAATATTCTTAAGTACTTACAAAGGATGAAAGAATATTTCTTGATATTTAGAGACAATGAGGAGCTAGCTGTAAAGGGTTACAATGACGCAAGCTTACAAACTGACAGGGATGATTTCAGATCGTAGTCAGGGTATGTAATTTACTTGAATGTTGGCGCTGTGAGCTGGAAGAGTTCGAAGCAGGACACAGTCACAGATTCTACAACAGAGGCCGAGTATATTGCTCTGTCTGATTCAGCAAAAGAGGTTGTTTGGATCCGAAAATTTATTACAAAGCTTGGTGTGGTTCCTAGCATATCAGACCCGATACCTCTATTATGACAACAATAGGGCTATTGCATAGGCTAAAGAGCCTCGCTCTCATTAGCAAACCAAACACATACTACGGCGCTTCCATCTCATTCGAGAGATCATTGATAGAGGAGATGTGAGGATATGTAGAGTACTCACTGATGCTAACATCGCGGATCCTTTGACCAAGGCTTTGGCACAGAAGAAGCATGATGGTCACACTAGGTCACTAGGTATTAGATATTACAGTGATTGACACTAGTGCTAGTGGGAGATTATTAATAGGAGCCCTAGAGCTAATTATGTGATGATTGACTAAGGACTTTTTGTATCATATTTTATCAGTAGTAAAGGCATATTTGGTTATTATAGTTACTTTATATTTGTGTCAAATAACTAAGTATAATAATGACCTTAGGTAGTAGGTTCTTATCTACATCATATCGATTGGTTGAATCGATAGTGAGATGATGTAGAGAACACTATACTAAACCATTCCTAGTCAAGCATTAATATTCAAGGACAATATTAATGTATGGAGACTAGCATGTAGGTCAATTAATGACTTGAGCTCACAAGTCATGGATATGTGATATCAAGTTGACACATGAGTATACATTAGAGAATGTGTACTAAATTGACTTGCCATGAGAAAGTTTCATAGATTATCATATGAGTGTCATAAACTTTCTCATGTGACTATTAGTAGGAATAGTCCTTAAACCTGAAGTTACTACGATTCCCTACATAAGGAGTTATGTACTTTAGTATCGCCAAACGTCACCCGTAACAGGGTGGACTATAAAGGCGATCACTGGGTATGTAATAAATTATGCAGAGGGATGTGAGTGATATAGATGGGATCTATCCCTCCCGTATGACGGGAGTGATATCTGAGGGCCCCTTGATCGAGTAGGACTACTAAAATACATGGTCATGCTCAAATGAGTCAATATGAGATATTGAGCTCATTTGTTTGAGTGAGTCTACTCAGGGATCAAGAAACACAAAGATTGATCAAGGATGACATAGTCTATGCCTCATTGGTCAATCTAGATATCGAGGATGGAAGGACAAGGTCATACATTATCATAGTCACGGAGGTTAAGTCGGATCTCGGCTTTATCGTCACTTGGGTAGCAATGATGCATTGCTAGATGTCGCTCATTGCTTATGTGTCTAATGTGGTTAGACACATTGCCAACGTTACAAGAACCTATTGGGGCACACACTAAGGACACGATGCTTCAGAGATTAATTGATCTTAGTTTGACTAAGTTTGATCCGAATTGGATTAATTGTGTTAGACTCAAGTGAATTCAATTGGATTATGAGATTGAGTCTAATTTGAGTTAGACTCGTCTAGATTAGATTCAACCACTTAATTATGGATAATATTCATTAAATGATTTAATGAAAATTATTTAAGAGGAAAGCTAAGAGGCATTCTATTCATTAAATGAATAGAATATTAAGAGTCTCAAGGAATACCAAAAGGCTTAGTACTCATTGGGTTTTATTAGCATTAAAATGAGAGGAGCTCAAGGGACATAGTCTCTTAGTATTCATTAGATGAGTATAAATACCCTCTCTTCTCAAAGGCTAATGAGAGGCACTTCTCTTCTTCTTCTTTCTTCCTCCTTGTCCAAAACTCCCTAGTGGAGGTTCTTGTGCTTTGTGAACCATCCCAAGTTGCTAGCACAACTAAGGTGGTTCTTCTCCGAGGCAAAGATCGTGTTCGTGTGGATACGCATAGAGGCACGGACACTTGAATATGCAAGAGATCTGACATACCTCGGATAAGCGGGATAAGCGAAGGGCACACGCCAAATGTATACCTATATGATAGGATTTTTATAAATTCACTTTGTATGAGTTTTCTTTCGCATGGATCGCTCAAGGGATCTTATTTTTGCTATGAATTTTAAATATTTTTGCCCATAGATCCCTACAATCATAACCTAGAAGCATAGTTGGAGGGGATGAATCTATTTTAAGGAAACTACATTATGCAGGCTTCAGCAACTCTTTCTTCCTCTGCAACTCAGGTTGGGAGTCTGCAGCTTGGGAGTCTCATGTCAAGAGTTTGCAATTTAGACTTTGCAACTTGGGAGTCTCCAGCTCAGGAGTCTCAGCTCAAGAGTCTCAGGTTGGGAGTCTGCACTTAGAGTCTGCACTATGTGTTGAGGCAATCGACCCTTAAATGATTAGAAGATCATGGTTTTGATGCGTGTGTGTAAATATGTTTAAGGTTAGAGTGTTATGCTATATTTGATGTGTGTGATTGAGTTTGCATGACTTGGAGAATCACGCTTGGTGGACATATCCGAGGGACGAGAGCCGACGGAGGAGAGCTCCAAGGGCAAGTCGGGAAGTGGACTTCAAGGGGACACGTGAAGGGTGGCATGGAGGCAAGCCAAGGAAAGGCTTGCGTGCGCATCCGAGGGACGATAGCTAGAGGAAGAGGACTTCAAGGGGCGAGCCAAGGGAGCAGACCTGAAGGCACACGCAAAGGAGAAGGTCCGGAGTGGCTGGAGCTGAGTTGTGAGGCAGGGCAGTCGACTGGCCTTGGGGCAGTCGACTGCCAAAACCCACAGAAAGTTTGCGGCCTTGGACCAGTCGACTGGCATTTGGGTAGTCGACTGGTATACCCCGAAACTAGCTGTTGGCTATCAATTAATGCTAGGCCAGTCGACTACCCCTGGGGTAGTCGACTGGTGCGGGGCTGGACAGATTGCGAGTTTGTCCTTTTCACCTATAAAAGGAGAACCTTTTTGGACGTGCACGGTACGGTTCTGTACAGTGTCGAAGTGCTGCTCGTCTGAAGAGCTTTTCATACTTCCTCTCTCATATTTCTTTATTCTATAAAGAGGAAGATCGACTGTAAAGGTTTCTCCACCTCAAGGAGAATTTTCTATAGTGAAAGTGGTGATCGCGGTGTGGATCCTTGGATTAGTCACCCATCTGGGTCGATACCAAGTAAAAATATTTTTGTTAGCATTGTCTTGATTTCTTTTGCATATTATTTCCGCTGCACTAACAATTCTATAGAGATCAAAGAAATGAAAAAAAAATGCATTCACCCCCCCTTCTGCACGTCAGAAACGATCCTTCAGTTGGTATCAGAGCAAGTGCGTTTCGGAAGAACTAACCGTCAACCGGAACAAATTTAATGGCGTTTCAAGAGGGATATTCCACCGCACGACCACCCTTCTTCGACAGGAACAACTTCACTTACTGGAAAGGTAGGATGCATTACTACCTTATGAATGACATTGAGAACTGGATTAGTGTTGCAGATGGCTTCGAGGCGCCTGTCGATGAAAGAGGAGAACCAACACCGATGAGATCTTGGTCGAAGGAGGTGATGAAGAGGGTGCAATCCAACGCCAAGGCCACTACCACACTGCAATTCGGGCTCTCGAAGGAGCAACTGAATAAGGTGGGGTCGTTCAAGAGCGCCAAGGAACTGTGGGACAAGTTGGTGGAATTGAACGAGGGGTCAAACGAGTCCAGAAGAGCCAAGAAGGACTTGCTAGTGGCCCAACTACAATCCCTATCCATGAAGAGCAACAAGACCGTCAGCCAGCTACATGGAAGGGTAAAGGAAGTGATAAATGAGCTCCATGTGATTGGAGAGAAGATCGAAAATCGGGACATCGTCAGGTATGTTTTACAAGCTTTCCCGAGAACCACCTTGTGGGCGTCCATGGTTGATGCATACAAGGTATCGAGAGATTTATCAATTGTTAAATTAGACGACCTTTTCTGTGAATTTAAACTACACGAGCAAGCTAATGTCTTGGCAAAAGAGAAAGGTATTGCCTTTGTTGCATAAAAGGAGAAGAAGAAAAGGAAGGAGAAGAAGGTGGTTTACTCATCCTCATCAGATTCAGAGGAATCCAGCGCCTCCTTGGATAGCGATCAAGAGGCATTCATGGTAAGAAAATTTCGTAGAGCCTTTAAATGTTTGTCTAACAAGTCCTATGCTAGGAAAGGGTCTAAAGGTAAAGGTAAGACCAAGGACATCATATGTTACAACTGCCACCAAGAGGGACACATGAAGAACGAGTGCCCCCAATTGAAGAAAAGAGATGATAAGAAGGAGGAGAAGAAGAAGAGTGACAAGAAGAAATCAAAGGGGAAGGAGAAGGGTGCCACTAACCTAAAGGCGACATGGGACGATCCATCATCCTCAGAGGAAGAAGAAGAGCAAGTCTCCCACTTTGCTCTTATGGCACAAGATCACTCAAACTCATCAGACGATGAACGAAGCTCAAGTAGTGAAGATGAGATCTCCTCCACTTCATCATCAGAGTCAGAAGCTTCGGTAAGTGAGGTATACCACTTACCTTCATCTACTTTGGTAAAGATTATCTCTAGTACTAACATGGACTTAGCTAAGGCTAGAAGTAAAATTAAGGAGCTAAAAGAAGAAATTGCAATGCTTAGAGTAGAATCTACCAAACTTAAGGAATTGCATGCTAGTTCTACTTCTTCACATGCTTTACATCTTAAAACTGGAAATAGGGAACTAAGGAAACAAGTAGATGACCTCACAAAGGCTCCTAGGAAATTTCAAGTAGGATCTAGTAACGTGGACATGATCATCAACATTCAAAGGGCTGTGTATAACAAGGCCGACTTAGGATATAGGCCTAAGACAAAGGAGGTAGCCTTTGTCTCACTTACCGGTAGGATTGGTGCATCTAGGAGACTAGGGGCTAATGGAACCACAAAGAAGGCATGGGTACCTAAGAGATTTCTAAATGATGCTTATGGATCAAAGATATGGGTACCAAAAGAGTATGTTTTTCATGTTGTATAGGTAAAGGTGACGGAGGCCTCAACTATGTGGATAGTAGATAGTGGATGCTCAAGACACATGACTGGGGATGTGAGCAAGTTCTCCACTATTAGCTACTTAAGAGAAGGGACGGTCTCCTTTGGGAATAGTGGAAAATTGAGAATCATTGGTAGGGGCACAATTGAGGTATCTTCTACTATTTCTATACATAAGGTACTTCTAATCAAAGACATGAAATTCAATTTATTAAGTGTAAGTCAATTATGTGATGTCGGGTTTAGAGTTGAATTTCATGCTAGGAAATGTATAATAAGGCAAAATGAATCAAATACTATCATATTGGAAGGGTTTAGAGAGGCGAATTTATATTATCTTAATCTCACTTATGCTACTAACAATGTTGCTAAGTGTTTCATGTCTAAAGAAGAAGAAAGATGGTTGTGGCACCGGAGACTTGGACATGTCAACATGAGAAGCATTGCAAGAGTGGCCAAGGAAGAGTTGGTGAAGGGGCTACCATTGATCAAGTATGAGAAGACCAAATTGTGTGATGCATGCCAAGAGGGTAAGCAATCAAAAGCATCACACAAAGGTAAAGCCCTAACCACTACTTCTTTACCTTTAGAGCTTTTGCATATAGATCTTTTTGATTGCCATAGTACTCCCTCACTTGTGGGGAGTAAATATTGTCTAGTCATAGTAGATGATTTTTCTAGGTTTACATGGGTTTATTTCTTGAAACATAAGGATGTTACCCTAGAGATTTTTTATAGGATTTAGTAAGAGGGTAGAAAATGAAAAAACATACCAAAATAAACCGAATTAGGAGTGACCACGGTGGGGAGTTCCAAACGCAAGTTTCACACAATTTTATGTTGAAAATGGATACAAGCATGAATTTTCATGCCCAAGGACTTCTCAACAAAATGGGGTAGTTGAGAGAAGGAACCGAGCCCTACAAGAAGCTGCTAGGACTATGCTTAATGCATATTC